>CAWUPB010000351.1:600000-800000 GCA_963924115.1 Dovyalis caffra
TTAGGTTTTGGTAATTAAATTTTAGACTTATTTAATGTTGAATATGTTGAATATTATTTAAATAACTATTAGTTTAATTAGGTAATTTTTAGACTTATTTAATGTTGAATATTATTTAAATAACTATTACTTTAATTAGGTAATTAATAGATGGATGAATCATCGAGTCTTCAAATTTTAAAATTGCTTAGACCGAATGGATTGGATCTATGATGCTTAGTTTTCCGAAATTCCTTTTCTATTAGCATGTATAAATTTTTTTAATTATTGACCATTATTCGATAATTAATTCTTTTTATCCTCATTAATTATTACTTATTATAATTATTTTCTTATTACTTTTTCTTTCTTATTATATAATTAATACTATATGTCGAAATCAATTTAAAGAAGACTACAATAATTATGTCTATACTACTATCCGACTATCGATAATTCTATTAATATACAACTATTTTTAATTTACATGTACCGGTTCTATGCCACCTACAATAAAAATGTCTTACTATCTATTTACATCCATCTCCTTTCTAGCTAGCTACTCATTTCTTTATGGTCTTCACTATCATATAAAAGAAGAAGCCATACCCGGAAAATAAATCGGAACATGGAGCACCGAAATAACTATCGTTTGTAAGAGGTCCACCTTATAACCGCATCAATGATACACACGACACATAGAGCCCTCCTAATTTCTATTTTTACGTAATTTCTCATGCTAAATCATCATTTCATACTTAAATAACATCCAATCAAATATTAATTCATCAAATAAACAAAAGGATCAAAAACCTTAAATTCACTAAATTGGGTTGAATGGTGTTCTAGAAATTGACCTAAGAAATTCTTGCTTTTAACTCTTGAGAAATTGACCTAAGAAGTTCTTGTTTCTAACTCCCGATTTCATGCTCAATTAATATATGTTCTAACTTCAATTACATGAATTTCTAAGTTAAAACCATATCTCCTAAATTTTTCTAACTAAGAACTCTAACCCTAATTTTCAAAATTAATTCAACTAAACATCTATTAAGGGTTCCAAAATCACAATTAACATTCAATAACACTTCTTTGTGGCTGAAAAGTTGAATTGCTTGAAAAATTGTTCTTCCCCCTTTCTCACTAAACTTTTGGCCCAATCTTCAAATTTTCCTCCTTATGATTTTTGATTTTCTAGCTTGAATTTTAAGCTTGATTAGGTGTTTTAGGGTATTTAAAATTGTTTATGTGGAATTTTGGGTGGAAGTCTATGGAAATTTTGTAAGAACTTCCCCTAAATCATCCATATTTATCGGTAAGATTGATTGGGCCTTTTCCTTTGTTGATTCCATCTCCACCCTTCATTTGGTTTAATCTTGGCCCTTTATTTCCCTTTTAATCTTTATTTATTTTAAATCGTAGCCATCCATTCTTTCTTTAATTTTAAGCCTTTCATCTAACCATCTTTTTTTAACCTTAGCCCTCCTTTTGTGCATGCAATTAATACACCCAGATTATTGGGAGGGGGGGAGTGGCGATAAAAGGAAAGAAAATCTCTTCCAAAATTATTTAATTTTTGGTCCCTCAATTTATGCAACTTTCCTTCCATTACTCTTTCACAAGTCCTTCAATTATTCAATTGATCCCTTTAGGCCTTTCCTTTAAGGTTTTCCTAACAACTTTTTACTTCCTAAATTTCATTGCTAATTTAATTTGAAAGGTCAAACATTTAATTTTTATGTGATTGGATCCGTAATTCTATGCAATTAGGTCCCTAGTATGCAAAATTTATTCTACACTATTTTAAAAATTAATTTCTTTCCATAATAAATGCAAAAACCTCTAATAATAATTTATTTATCATTCCTATAATTTTTATACACTTATTTTAGCTGCGAAATTAATTACTTTGTGTAAAAATGCACTTATTTCTATAGAAAATGTTCCTTATGAATAGAAAAATTCATCTAAGCTCATGAAATATTCCTACACCTTCTTAATGATTTTTCTATGCCCATCGGATAATTTTTAAACACATTTAAAACACTTTAAATAATTAATTTGTAAAATACTTGTTCATGCACTCGAAAATATTCATTAAATAATAGAAAATTCATCCAATGGCATTGAATAATTCAATACCTCTCTTGCAAATATTCTATACAAATAGAATATTTTTCATACGCATTTAAAATGCTCAAAGCATTTATTTTGAATAAAACATTACTATTCATGCATCGAAAATCAAATAAAATATTCACTTAGTGTCAAAAAATTATCCTAAGCACATCGAATATTCTATCAACCTCTTTACAACTATTCCATGCACATAAATAGTTTTCTCACACCTTTGTTATATTTTTAATTTCTTTAATAACGGGTTCGGGATATTACACCCTCGTTTCCTTATAAAGAATTTTGTGCTCAAAATTCCTAGTTAAACTGACCCGGGATATCAAGCTTACATTTTTGTTTCTCTTTCCTAAGTTGCTTCCTCAACTTCATGGTTTCTCTATAATACTTTTACTAAAGGACTTCTTTATTTTGTAATTTTTTAACCTCTCGACCCAACACTTACATCGGTCCTTCCTCGTAGCTCATGTTGGACTAGAGGTTTAGTGGCTCATTATTCAATATGTGACTCGGATCCTTAATGTATTTTCGAAGCATGAACATGTGAAGCAAGTCATGAATTGAAGAGAGAGAAGGTGGCAATGCTAATTTATAAGCTCTGTCATCGATTCTCTTTAATATCTCGTAGGGTTCAATATACCTTAGACTTAACTTTCCTTTCTATCCAAACCTCATAAAACCTTTCATGGGAGCCACTTTTAAAAATACTTTGTTACCGACTTGGAATTCCAATTTTTTTCTTCTCATATTCGCATAACTTTTTTGTCGGCTTTGGATCGTTTTCATCTTTTCTCTAATTTGTTGCACAATGTTAGCCATTTATCGGATCATTTCTAGCCCTAGCAACTTTCATTCACCCACGTCATCCCAATGCCATGCCAATACTTGCTTGATAACTATTATTGTAGGTGAATTCGGCCAACGATAGGTATGTTTTTCCAACTTGTCGACCAATCCAAAGCACACACACGTGTAACATATCTTCTAATCTTTGATTCACCTTTTCGGTTTGTCCATTAGTTTAAGGGTGAAAGGAAGTGCTGAAACTTAATTTGGTTCCCATCAATTCATGTAAATTTTTTCAAAATCGTGATGTGAACCGTAGATCTCTATCTAAGATGATTGATATTAGGATTTTATGCAACCTTATGATCTCCTTTAGTTACAAATCTACATACTATTATATGAAATATGTGGACTTGATTGCTAGAAAGTGAGCTAATTTGGTTAATTGATCCACAATAACTCATATACCATTGGCTTTGTGCTCGACCTTAGCAATCCAAATATGAAATTCATCGATATATGTTCCCATTTTCACTTGAGAATGTTTAATGATCTTAATAATCCCGAGGGTCTTTAGTGTTCAACCTTCACCTGTTGACACATCAACCACCTTGCCACATATTCATGATGTCACGTTTCATTCCTTTCAATTAATAGACCTTCTTAAGATCTCGCTACATCTTTGTATTACGGGGGTGGATCGTGTAGGGCATGGCATGAGCTTTTTTCAAAATTTCTTTTTGAACATCCTTTACATCAAGAACATATAAACTTCCTTGGTAACACCACACACCTTTGTCATCCAGGGAAAAATTCATTATCTTTCCTTCGAGAATCGTCTATTGGACCTTAAGTAAGTTCGAATCACATGAATGCTCCTCTTTAATTCTTTGTTTGGTGTTTGGAAATAGTTTCATCATACCTAAAAGATTTCCTTTACTTTTTAGGTACTATCTCTAATTGAAGTTTCTCCATGTCTCGTACCATTTATACTTGTAAGGCTATTATCGACTTCGACTCAAAGTGTCGGCCATGACATTCGTCTTACCGAAATGGTAATATAAAATGATGTTATGATCGTTAAGTACTTTGAGCCATCTTCTTTACCTCATATTAAACTCTTTCTGGATGAAGATATATTTGAGGCTTTTGTGATCGGTGTAGATATTACCTCGGACACCATACAAATAATGCATCAAAATCCTCAAAGCAAAAATAACTACAGCTAGTTTCAAATCATGAGTGGGGTAGTTCTTTTTGTAGTCCTTTAACTCGTCAAAATACATAAGTAATCACTTTTCCATCTTGCAATAGGAATGCCCCTAATCCAATCTAAGAAGCATCCGTATAGACTATAAAATCTTCATTGTCCTTTGAAAGAGCTAATATCAAGGTCGTAATGAATCTAAACTTAAGCTCTTTAAAAATTTTTCCACACTCGGTCATCCTACTCAAACTTAGAATTTTTCCTCATTAGTTGAGTGAGTGGCATAGCTAGTTTTTAAAATCTCTCTATAAACTTTCGATAATAGCCGACCATCTCAAGAAAGCTCTTCACTTTAGAAACGTTCCTCAACAACTTTCATTCCTACACTACTTGTACTTTGCTAGGATCTACCATGATCCCATCCTTGGATATTACATGTCTAAGGAATGCTATTTGCTCGAGCTAAAATGCACACTTCTTAAGCTTAACGTATAATTTATGTTATTTCAAGATTTGCGACACTTTCCTTAAATGTTTTGTATTCTCCTCATGACTTCTTGCGTATATCATGATATCATCGATGAACATAATGATAAAAGTATCTAAATATTCATGGAACACTCACTTCATTAAATCCATGAATGATGTTGGAGTATTGGTTAACCCGGACGATATTACTCGAAACTTGTAATGCCCTTATTGAGTCATAAAAGTTGTTTTCTTCATATCCTCCTCCTTAATCCTTAACTAGTGATATCCCGATCGAAGATCAATTTTAGAGAACATCGAGCTCCCTTTTAGCCGATCAAAGGAATCATCAATTTGTGGGAGCAAATACTTATTCTTAATGGTCACTTGATTCAAATTTTGCTAATCTATACATAATCATAGTCACCCATCCTTCTTCTTCATAAACAAGACCGATTGCTTCATACGATGAATAGCTAGGTCAAATTTATCCCTTATCTAACGACTCTTATATCTATATCTTAAGCTTCGTAATTCTATTGGAACCATTCGGTATGATGCCTTAAATATGGGCACTATTCCTAACTCCAATTTGATCTCGAAGTCAATCTCCCTCCTCGGAGGTAATCCTAATAAAATTTTGAGAAAAAAATCCAAAAATTCTTTAATCACCTCAATATCTTCTAATTTCAGCCTTCTTTTCTTTTTAGTGTTAACCATATTTACTAGCCCATACATCCACCTTTCATCATTTTCCAGGCTTTCATGGCTAAAACTAGGGTTACGGGTCTCACTCGTGTTTTAGCTTGTAACTTGAAAGGTTGCTTATCCGGTGGATGAAATGCCATTTTCTTAGCTATACAATGAATTGATGCCCCATGCTTACCTAGGCAATCCATGCCTAGGATAACGTCGAAGTCTTAAATACTCAAGACTATGAGGTTGACATATAAAGTATTATCTCCAATCTTCATTTCATATTGCTTAACTATGATGTTTGATTCTAGTGACTCTCCAAATGGAAGCATCACTTTGTATGTAATGTCTAAAACTTCAAGTGTCATGCCTATTCATCTCAATAGTGACCATGCAATAAATAAATACGTGACACCTAAATATATCAATGCATATACGAGTGAGATTGGAGATTGAGACATGACTACATATAACATTAGCATCCTTATTATTTACATCCTCCTACGTCAATGTAAATACCCGTCGAGAACTCATCGTCCTTCAATCAATTTCTTCTTCAAACAATTGTTAGTCGAATGCCCTATTTCTTGAAAAAAATAAAATACATTCATGTTAATTGAAAAATCTCTCATGTGTAATTGCTCACATTTAGGACACTTCGATATTCGTAGTTCCCCTATCCTTGGTGGCCTTGATGGTGCCTTTCTTTCTTATTATCTTTATGCCAATTCGAGTGAATAGCCTCTTTCTATTGAATTGTCTTTCAAACCTACTTAGAGTGATCCTTTCTTTTCTTGTACCGGGAGGTGGTCCTCGAGTCCACTCCCTTTAGCCGTTCTCAATGCCAAATGCCTTTTTCACCATATCCTTATAAGTATCTATTGACATCCGAATAAAACTCTTAATATCGGTCTTTAGTCCTTGTAGGAAATGCTTCTTTTTCCTTTCCTTGTTTTCAACAATAAAGGTGGTGTAGCGACATCCATGTTCGAACTTACATACATATTCCATCATCGTCGAATCTCTTTGTACCAACTAGAGGAACTCCTAAACCTTTAGAGACCCGATAGTATTCGAGAAATATTTTTTATTAAATAACTCCTTAAATCGATCTCATGTAAAGCTCGTCACATCAACATATGCTATTATTTTCTCTCACCAATTTCAAGCATCATAGCTAGCATAAAGGTCATGCACGCTAGACGATCGGCATCCATCGGAGGCAATAGCTCAAAGATGACCTCCTTGGACTTAATCCATTCCTTCATAACATTGGGATTTGGACTATCTATGAATTCTTTCAAATTAAACCTTTGAAAATGCTTTACTTGTTTCGACCCTTTATGGTGGCCATGCTTTGATTGTTCCACATTAACTCGATTCTAAAATCCTCTGTAATTGTTGTTCTTGCCTTTTTTATCGCAATTCCATAAGTTTTTGATGCCTTCGAAGAAACTCTATTAGCTCACCTTTTTGATCCATCGACATTTAGCTCGAACTCGTGCCATTACTAACGTTAATCAACCATCCTTTTTACCAACATTGTTTTCCTCTCTCTTAATTTACGTGCACAAACAATTTAAATTACCTCATTCAATCTAATCATACTATTTATAATTATCATTCATAACACACTTGCTACTCTATGCAAATTCAAGCACAATAATTTCACACATCAAAGTATCATGCCACTCATATTCATCACATGCATACATTGAGTAATCATAACAATCAATCATCAAACATACTTACCGATCACCAAAGGTCGCTATCTATGTATCTTGTATGCGCCTTCCTTGATTTTTTTTATTAAACCATGCTCGATACCACATCCGTAGCACCTCCAACCTAGGACTTAATAGATCAAAAATATTACTACTCTTGACTTACATGCGAAGTGTAATGAATGCAAACCAACAAGGCATTATGTCTTTTCTTAAGTATTCTAGGTATGGAACTAGCTACAAAAGTCTAATAATGATGAGCATGTCCTAAATTTTAGCTCAAAATGCAAGATAAATTTTTTACATTTTAAAATTTTATTTAGATTGCTTAGACTGAATGGATTGGATCTATGATGCTCGATTTTCTCAAATTCCTTTTTTATTGGCTTGTATAAATTTATTTAATTATTACACGTTATTCGGTAATTAATTCTTTTTATCCTTTTTAATTGTTACTTATTATAATTATTTTCTTATTACTTTCTTATTATATAATTAATACTAGCATGTAAGAAATCAATTTAAAGAAGACCACACTAATTATAGATATACTTGTGATTTTACTATCGATAATTTTACTAACATACGACTATTTTTAATTTACACGTATCAATTCTATGCCATCTACAATAAAAATGACTTATTATCTATTTACATCTATTTCCTTTCTAACTAGCTACTCATTTCTTCATGGCCTTCACTATCATACAAAAGAACGAAGCCATACCTAGAAAATAAATTAAGACACTTAGCATTAAAATAACTATCACCTGTAGAAGGTCCATTATGTAGCCACAACCAAGATACACACAACGCATAGAGCCCTCAATAGTTAGTTCAAATGTGAACATTGTCATCTTTATTTTTAGTACCTACACCACCATAGGAATTAGGTGAGCGATTGCTTAGTAAGTTAACCTATGCATGGTATGCATGTAAATGGAATGTACTTGATAAATTATTTGCATGCTTTTTTGAAAAATTCCCTTCCGTGTCATAACATCGTCATCATGATTATTTTGAAAATTATTTTTTATCTTTAGACATGTCCCATCATAAGAACTTTAAGGGTTCCATAATATGTTTAGAGAACCATACCGATCCGTAAATGCGCCTTATCGAGTCTCTAAAAGTACACATCCGTACCCATTCAACCTCGACCCATGAACCATGAAAGGTATGGAAAACATGTGAAGCCCTCCTCATAAAACCATGAAATTCATGAAAACTTTGTAACCATGAAATATTTTCAATTGCTATTGAAAAATCCTTAAAGGAAAAATATCCTTTTTCATGACTAAAAGCTTTTCCATGAAATCCTTTCCATGATTTGGCATGTATATGCATTTTTAATGTAAATGCATAATCATTATGATTCCATGTAGTGCATTCCACAAATGGAGTGCATTTATACCATTATAATGCATTGCTCAATATTATAAACTCGCCACAACATTCATACCTTGCATTCCCATCCAAACCATTCCAAACAAGGAAACATTAACTTAAGCATTACATAACACACATTGGCAACAAACCAAGGTATTACACTTGATCAATCATCAATTTCTCAACCACTACACATAGTAAACACGAGTGCTGAAAAAATTATCCTAAGTGTATCGAATTTTCTATCAACCTCTTTACAACTATTACATGCCCATGAAATAGTTTTCTTACACTTTTATTATATTTTTAATTCCTTTAATAACGACTTTAGTATATTAGACTCCACCAACCTTGAAAAATATAAAAAATGAAAATGATAAGAGAGAGAGAGAGAGAGAGAGAAGAAAAGAACAAAAAAGAAAAGGTGAAGAGCAAAAAAAATATAAAGAAATGTAAGGTGAAAATTAACGAGTTTCATATCTAATAAGGACTGATATTAATTCAAATCAATTATAGTTTAGTAATTTGGTCGTTCTCCAATATGCCAATTATATGAAGACTTCAACTAAATTGGTTGTTAAATTGATGAGACTTCATGCATTAGGGTCCGACAATCGATTCAATATGATGCCACAAATAAAAATAAAAAAATTATTTTAACTTGGATAAAAAAAAAACTAGAAATAATTGACTTAGAAATAATTTGAAAAAAAAAAAAGAAGAAACTTTTAGGAGATAAATTTTTATGATTAGACCAAACATGACATCTTCTTCTTGAAAAAAAATACCTTTTGGTGATTAATATGTTTGCAAAAGACACAACCAACCCTTTATTCTAAAATTTCTCAACTAGTGTCATTTTTAAGTTTTCTAATTCTTTCAATATTAGGTGATAGACTCCAAAATATAGTTTAATTCATATTCTCAATAAATAATAGTAAAAAACAAAATAAATAATTTTTAATAAATTTTTTGGAAGTCTCTCAAGTGTCGAATTGCCGAATTGTGACAATATAGCAACATGACTTATGCAAGAATGGGTTGTACAGACCAACAAGACATTCTGACCATAATCAAATCTTTGCTTGGTTTCAAACAAGTAAAGGTAGGTGTGCTTTATTTCTTGTAACATCTACACTCTGTGTGGATCATAAGTTGGAAACACTGCCATTCTATTCGAATTGCTCGTACCCCGACATAATATATTCATTGAAACAAGACACCGCCAAATTTACCTTATAGTTGCAAAATTTAATCCATTCAACTTAATGGGACTGAATTGCATTAAATCTTAAAATGACAACCAATAAAAAACTTGAAAACAGTTCCGGAGTGAAAAAATTAATTTCTTTTCAAGAAAATTTTTACCGAGTCATCATACAATTTAATGTAATTCAGTCCAATTAACCTAAACTGACTAAATTTTGCAAACACATGATACAATTTGATTCACTAAATTTATACGAACACAAAGGAGTGAAAGGACAGTCTTTTTGTTTGGTTGGGTGGGTGGGTGGGGGGATGGGCGCGCGGGGTTGCGGTCTTAGCCAGATTGCTCTCTCAGGAAGGATATTTTGGCTCAGTCCCACGTACGTTGTGAAAACGTAGATGAGACCTCGGAGAGCCGCGCTCATATGATAGTAAAGTTAGCATAGCTTCTTATTAAAATCCAAAGATCGCGCAATGCACCCTCAACTACAGCAGCTACAAAATTCATGGTGCAAATCTGCAACACTGCTTCTGATTAAATCAGGTTGTTTTTGTTACAGCACACCTACCATAGATAAGGTGTTGTTACCCGAGGTTCCCTGGACTACGAAATACGAATTCGTAAACTCATTCAACAACAGATGTGATAACCTCTGTTGCACCATGGAGGTGCCCTGCAGTCATAGTTTTGCAAACTAATCAAAGCATAGACAAACTAAGGCTGGGCACATTTTCAGTCTCGAGTTTGCAATCAAATAAGGCTGCAAATAAATCAAAATTTAGACCGATCAAAGCTAAATTACCATAATCTTAAGACTCAAATTCCATGATGATACTAAACAGAAGATATTGAGGTCTGTGTAAAGCATGAAAGCATGGTGTAATGCATGAATGAATCCATTCATCCTTACCAGTTGGAGGCTCGTGCAACTCCCACCCCAAAGCCCCTGGTTCAATTCATCCTTGCCAGGTTAAAACATGTACTACTACCATCATCACCCCACCATAGAAAAGTACAACAAAGAGTGAAATCACACCAATATTTGTCAAACCATCCATCTTATTAGAGAAATTGACAACAATAAGTAATGAAAGGACTTTTTTTTTCAAGACGTAACGAAAGGAAAGGACTCTAATAGTACATAGAAATAGCAAATCTAGTTTTCACTACCTGATGAAACCACCCAGCCAAATCTAATAGTACATAGAAATAGCAAATCTAATTTTCGCTACCTACCCAGCCAATTAACATGATTTCAATTTCGTGCAGATAAGTCCTAAGCCTCAGTCTCATCCCTTCATAAAAGCAAGGAAATGCCCCTCATAGCAAACTTCACCATCAATCTCCTCATGAAGAAAGTGCAAGAACTAGAAAAAAAAATCCACTGGAGCAAAGATAATGATGAACCCCCTCTTAATTACACTGCCTATTTCATCGTTGGAACCTCCTACAAACCAACTACTGGTAAAAGCTATACAGACTAAGGACTTTTAGGTACAGAGCCACAATGAAGCAATACTGGGAGTGTAAGGCTATGGGTTTCCTGAAACCCCATCTATGAATAACTGTTTTCTGAGCTAATTGCATGCACCACCATCACTTCCAGTCTATCAAGATTTGTCATCTGAGGAAGCAATATCATTTTTATCTGCATTAAGATTGATATTAGATTGTGATTTGTCACCTGTGGCCACTTCATTCTGTTGTTGATTCTCTTTTTTCTTCGAATTGAGAAACCGACCCCCACATCCTCTAGCTCTTCTCAGTGCATGCTGATGTCGAGATTCATGCAAGTATGGCTGCAAGATTACTTTTGAGTTGTCATGAAACATCTAATGTCACAAAGGACATGGTGCCACAAAGACGGGGGTGTAACATGATTGCAAACATAGGAGAATAGCCTAACACTAAACATGTATAGTCACATGGATGTAAGAAATCCAATCAGGTAATCATAGTCTCATTCATGTGGCATTGGAGCATTCAAGAAACTCCAGAATATTACCAATGAGAAATCAGAAAACTGATGGTCTTCAAGTTTCCTATGAGCCACATTCAGACAGTCTTTAAAAATTATACCAGTGGCCTAGACATGCTTGACCTAATGTGATAGAGGAATAAAATGTCTGAAAAGAATATATAGGAGAAAGTGCAGTTGTGGAACAATAACAGCAAGAGATTCATGTAAGCCTTCTTTATTTTAGATTCTAATAAATTAAGTGAAGAAAACACAATAAGGAATGCAAGCAGAATGAAATTGGCTTCAGACAACCAAAACTATACCTTCCGAGACTTAATTGCTTTGTTTTCTGATTCAGCTTTTGCACGAGATTGTCGCCGTCTCAAGATACCATGATACTGTTTAGCATTAACGAATACAGGTTCCTCAACAGCATCAGATGGCAAGGGAACTCCAGCTTGCTGAATTCCCATCAACTGAAGATGGACCTGATTAGATGTATGCTTGTGAGAATTACTTGTAGCAAAAAATACAAAAAATAAAAAATAAAAAATAAAAGTTTGCTCATAAGCTACGGCCAAAAAGCATACACTTCCAGTGATATTTAAAGTCACCTATGAACAAAAAAAGCCAGATATTCAACCCCGAAATAGGACCCCATTGAAATGTAGCCATCCATCCATCAATATTTACCATAGTTGATTGTTAAAGGGTTGCCACATAAAACACCAAATACCTACTCGAACCCAAGTGAACCATCTCCTTTCTTCCTCTTCTCTCTATATTGACCATCTCTCCATTTATCTCCAAAATAACTCTCTTCCCAAAACTCACCATCATTGCACTCGTAAACACAATCTATAACCAAAATTGCCCACAACACATGGTGGGTCTGCCCTGTCTTCATCCAATTTCATCTCTTCAAAATCTTATTTCTCCACTGTAAAAACCTGGCAAAACCCTCACTCCAAATTTCTCAAACCCCTTCAACACTGCTGAAATATGGTCGAAAAGAAAGTGACTCCCCAAACCCAAGTCCCCAAACAACAAAATCCACAAGACCAAAATCAAAACTTGACCCAATAAAACTTACATCAATTATCCATAGAAAAGCTAATAAATAGCTTCAATCTTTAAAATCTCTCAAAAGTTTTTTGGGAGTGAGAAGTCGATTTTGGGAAATTAAAGGAACAGTTTGTTTACCAATGTTCCTGGTTTTGGTGGTTTGATATTATCTTTCCCAACACTCAACCATGGTTCAAGAATTGGTATCAACAGACAGGAAAAAAAAAGAGAGAAAAGAGGAAGAAAAAAGAAAAGAAACAGTATGCTTTGTAGGTTAAGGAACAGAAGGAAACAAAAATTGAGAAAGTGTGTTAAAATCTGGAGAAAATCTGGTGAAGAGTGAGTGAGAGAGAGGGGGGAGAAAGAAAGAGAGAGGAAAAAAGTCCGTTAAATATTAGCAGGTTTTATTTGTGGTTTATGGGACCTTTGATGTTCAAATAAGTCCAAATCAACAAAACCCTAAATTTTGTCAACTGATGGACCAGATTGCAATGTACTCATAGTTCGATGGTGAAAATTTGGGATTTTTAGTTCAGGGAAGACTTGAAACTTTGCTGAAGTTCAGGTTTTTAAAAATTTGGCCTCAATTAAATGTGGTCTCAAATTGACAAATCACAAGACCTACAAGTTTCTTAAAGAACCCAGCATACAGCATCAAAAGATAAATTACCATTGGTTGTCCACCATAGGGCTGTGGAGGATAAGGCTGAGCGTCATATGGAGCAAAAATGCTTCTATAATAAGGATCTGGATATGGGTAAGCTGCTGATGCCTTCAATTCCAAAAAAAGAAGCACAAAAGTTAGCATGTCGAAGTGCCTCGTACTTATTTGGTGGAAACGAGTGCTGGATTAAAATTGTTAGCACAGCTGTGAGAGAATTATCACTTTTGAAAGCAAAGTTAAAGAATATCAAAAGTCATGATGTGGAAATGAAAAATTGTTGCAATGCAAAGTAATTAGGATGTGCTTCATTCAATATGTTATTGTATTTCATTTATCTGAAACTCAACAAACTTCCACACAGGCATGCTTACCTTCAGTGAAAAAATCATGATCACTCCATGCTGAATAAAGTTGCCTAAAAATCTTAGTGATACACCATTAAAAAGTTTAATTCATAGAGAAATAGAGGCATGTGTTGAAAGCAACGGTAGTTGTCAAGCTGATTGTCAAAAGAAAACTAAAAATACCATTAACAGAGACGTAGCTCTAAGCACGAGAACACCGCAAAGGCAGTGGCAAATATTTTTCTAAACTGCAATGTGGGCAACAAAAAATCTCTTGGTATACTAGCAAAAATAAACACTCTTGGTAAAACTGCATATCAACAGGCCAGTACATGTCCCCTGTTTACTATTGACCAAGTTAAAAAATTCATTAAACATAACAGGCAGGGTGAGAACAAAGCTAATTATATTGCAAACAACGCATCTACAATGTTAAAATAATTACATTGAACTGTTGACAATATTTATATGCAACAAAAATCAAAGCACATACACACAGAAATGCTATTAACAGAAAATATGTGAATCATGCCTTCACACACAAATTCACATCAGTGAATAACAATAACTTATTATTCTGTATCTCATACCATAGTATGTCCTGCTCCAAGCTGTGGCTGTGGAGTTGTGTACTGAACATTTGGAGTTAAGATGCCCGGGTGTGCCGGTGCAGTTGCAGGAGTAGAAGACTGAATCTGTGTTTCTGATTGTTTTTGCCGCTCATCAGCTTCACTATTATCTAGACAACCAGCGTTCAAAAATATTATTATCATATGTTAAGCATCAACATGGATTTTTCCAACAAAAGAGGAATACTCAAGCTTCAGAAAAATAGCTAACATTAAAAAGAACCATCGAAAGAGCGAGGAGCTCCAGCACAATAAAATTGATCAAAGAAGTCAACTATTATAAGCAAATACACACTGAGTTTAATCTGCATAGGCAAAACCATCTTAACATAGATAGAGATGATTAAATAAACTCGCCTAATAGATTAGAGTCCATTAAGCAAGAAAAAGACCATCTTAGGGGCCACTCCAAACCACAAGAAGCACTAATCATGAAGTATTACTGTAGGAACATGCAAAACTTATTGAGGACCACAGAAGAAGTCAACGAGTTTGGCTTTGATAAGACCACTAATTAAAAGCACGTTACAATCTAAGGCCGATGACTGTTTTCTGAAAAATATATGACAGCTAAAACTAATGAACTCTATCAAATAATTCCAAGAAAATCCCTAGGAGTAACCAAATACCTAAGATATTTTTCTTCACAATTACAAGATTCCCTCCATGTGGGAGTGTAAATTTTCCACCAAATTTGATAAGCATAGAATTCCCATGAAATACGGAAATGTTTATTATCCTTTCCTGTTCTTTTTTTATTACTATTATTTAGCTCGGATCCAGGAGGATTCAAGCAATGCAACTGGAAATCTCACTAAAATTCTGCCCACTGACCAAAATATTGCTGAGGCAAGTTGAACAAATGAAAGAAACATAAATCCTAATAACCCCATGTTCAAGGTCAAATCCTAATAATACTAAATATCTAAATTGAGCAATTGACAGAAACATGAATAAATTTTACATTCCATCCATTTACAGAGAAAATACTGTATAGCTAAAGTAGTAACTGCAAGGTAACAAATTTGCAAAAGCATCTTAAGAAAGTTACCAGAAAGATCATGCACAGAAGAAGTCATGGCTGTTATGCACACAGAGTCCCCAAGCTCAAATCTGGAAGCACAGTAAACACCAAGGGAAAAAAAAAAAAAAAAAAAAAAAAAACCAACGTCAATGTAAGAGCATGAAGATGAGATGCTAGTCGAGTCAGATACAACCACAACAAAGCTCCTAAGCCCTTCCAGCCAGTTAGTCAATGAGGGCTGAAAGATTGAATATACAATACAAGATCACACTAGAATAGGTCTGGTAGCTAATAATTGTGCTATCAAATATAATTATCTGAGCAATCCTCCCTCGTGCAAATAATTAAATTTGTAGCTTTGTCTATTCATTTGCATCAGAAAAGTGTTGCTATACCAAACATTTTTGAAGTTCTTAACTTCACTCTCAGTAATTTACTAATGTATAGGAGATCATTGGACCTTCAGTACAAGTGGTACTTCTCTCCCAATTAGTGCGGAAGATCCAGGGCTCAAATTGAAAAAAAAAAAAAAAAAAAAAACGCCGTTCTAACTCTTCAGGGTGCAAGAAATTAAAGAAAGGGAAGGACTACCCTTCATTATGTAACTCAACCCTTGAAAAAAAAAATGAAAGAAAGTAAACAATAGCAGAGACCTTTTTCTATACATTTTCCACAAAGAAAACAAAGATTGGCGCACATAATTTTGATTCACTTGAATAAGCAATGCATACATTGCAGAATCAAGCAGTTTTCTACATGCTATCATAAAACAAAATTCTCACATAACACATGCTCAAACTGCAATACTACATAAATTATGGTGGAGAGAGAGTAGCTAATCAAAGATTTTCCCAAGAATTTAAACTATTAGACAATATCCTGATGAGAGATATGCAGATGGTCCTCAAAAACTCAGATAAAACACAAAATGTTCATTGTGGGTAACAGAGACACATAACATAGTAGTTTTCAATCAAAACAGAATCTAAAGTCTAGACATTAATTTACATGATTTCCCTTCAAATTAGCTAAATGACTTTAAACAAACCTATAAAACACCGCCCCCACTGCATCCAACTTGACAACACAAGGTTACCCACCACCTAACAAGCTACTGGAATAGAACTCAATAATGTAGAACTAATAATGATCAGATTTTGTCTCAGAGTGCTTCTCCATATTTCTAAAGATTTTTTGAGAAAATTTCATTACATACATACATATATATATACATATATATATATATATATATATACATATATATATATATATATATATATATATATATATACATATATATATATATATATATATATATATATACATACATACATACATACATAGACACACACTGACATATATATATATATTTGGTAATGCTACTGCAGCATGCCCAATAATAAACTCGAGTACCACAACCAAAAGAACCTCACCTCAGTCTTCAACATGCCGTCCATGCTGCTGCCACCTAAAACTCGTATCAACTATTCCACCTTAAAACCCCCAAACCTTAGAACCTCAATTCACCCCATCACTAAATAACTCCACATCTTTAAACTACCACCCCATTACTTGCCAATTAGTCATAAAAGCTCATTATCAACAAGAAATTATAAAACTGAACCAGCCACCTAATCATTCAACCAATAATCAACTCAATTAACTCATGTACCCTAACCAACTCCCCCAAATTTAACTCTCAATTAACTCATTTCCCAAAATATGAACTCACTAAACTCGCCCACACACAAAAATCGAATTATTATTATATATATAATGAAATGAAACAAAGCACTTCACATTCATTACCAATTCCCTCATTGAAACCAAGAAAAATAGCATAATTTTCCGTTCGTTTGCTGAGAAAACGCATGCGATTCAAAAAAAAAAAAAAAACCCGAATTTCCATCCGTTATCAAACATTATCTCGGAACCAAACAGTGTTTAAATACACAAATGAAGGAGCAAAGAGAACAGAGTTTCAATCAAGAGAGAGAGAGAGGGATTTGAATTGGAATTTGATTCAAGAGAAAGGAAATGGATTAGGGATTCGAGTTTCGAAATTTACCTTATAGAGAAACTTCCTTCTGTTTTTGTTTCTGTTTTTTCAGAGAGAGAGAGAGAGAGAGAGAGAGGCAGGCCCTTTTATGGTTAATGTTGTTTGTTGACGTTCAGAATTCTCTGATGCTGCTGCAGGTAAATAATAATAAAAAAAAGAATTATTATAACTCCTTTTGTTTTCTTTTGGAGGAATCAGAAACATAGTAACGTAAATAGAATTCAGTTTTTACTTTATCTGCTGCTGCCTATCTGAACACACGTCTCCTTGTCCTCCTTTTCTGGCCTTACCATGATTTTTTTTTTTTTTTTCCGTTTTGGGCCGCGGGATGATCCTCCTTTTTGGGAATAAATTACAATTTAGTAATTCTTGTTTTGAGAAATGAATTAACATATTTCATTCGTTTTAAAAACTAATCATTACTTCATATTTTAATTTCATCAATAACTTAACAATTTCATTGGTTTTCAATTAGAATGGTGATAAGGTGTTTTTATTACAATGTCTCTTTTCCTCAAATCATCTTTATTTTTTTGCATTATTTATCTCTTTTATCTACATCTTTACTCCATTTTTATCACTTCAAGTATATATCTTCATTTGTCTTCTCAAATCTCTTTCTTACATTTTACTTATAAAATTTCATTTTCTCCCAAATTGTGAATTTATTCACTTTCTTCTAGACTTCCATCATCATTATTGTCACTTTATTCAAAAGAGCCCACACTTCTAAGATTTCGTCTTTACACATTTTAGTCAATTAAATATGCCAAGAATGGTTTAAAATTTCTTCTTTAGATATTTCAATGAATTGAGTTTGAGGAGAAGGATGATAAGTTTCATTCGGATTAAGTTGGAGCCATCGACCCAATTTGAAGCTTTGCTTATAATTTGTATCTTAGATCTCGATGAATCGGGTTTGTTGAGAAGCGAGAAATGTAACAAAAAGAAGGGCTAGAAGAATAAAAACTAGCATTTAGTAAACTAGATGTCTCATGTGAGATGAAGAATAAGAAACTTCTATTTTCATCTTTTGCTTCTCATTGTCTTTTTTCGGCATAATTGTTTACCTTGAAAATATGCACAATTGTGATTTTGACAACATTGATGGATATATACGTTAAAAAGTATTTTAAGTATTAAGTGTTACTTTGATGAATATGGCGATGACTTAATGATGAAAGATTAAATGATTAGTTTTTTAAAATAAAAATAGCTAATTTATAATTTACTTTTTTTCACCTTACCATGATTTTTATTTTATTTATTATTTATTGTAATTTTATTTCTTGGGTCGAGGGATGGGATGAGAGTAAATAAAAAATTAGTTATTCTAGTTTTAAGAAATCAATTAATTAGTCCCATTGTTTTTTAAATACTAATTATTTAATTTATTAACTAGTGATGATCATATTTGTCATAACTCGTTTTTTACTCTATAATATTTATTTTTATACGAAATTCTAAAAATTCAAAACTTATGATTGTTGTATAGTTACCAAACTTTTCTATAATTTTATGTATTTTTTATAATTTTGAGGATTTAAACCCCTTAGATTTTTTGCCTAATCTTAATATATATATATATATATATATATATATATATATATATATATATATATATATATAAAGGAAAAAAAGAAGAAGAAGAAGAAGTGAAATGAAAATGGGGTTGATACTATGGGTTCTAATTAGAAATAATTTAAAAGTATAATGGATCAATCTAGAAATAATTAAAATCTTAGGGAAGGAAATTGGGAACAATTAGGAATCAAATTGTGGAAATTAGGGAAAGAAGGATCAAAACATCATGGATTGGAAGGCTAGATTGAAAAAATTGAAACACACAAGATTAGATGGAAAAGGCACATGATTAGGGAGACCAACTTAAAAATATTTTTCCAAGCGACTCATTTTTTATCCTTTTGCTTTCATCCACTAGAAGTCTTCCCCTCCCTTTATTGTTCATCATCTTCTTCAATTTAAAACCTTTGTTACGATCCATAACCAATGCTAATTTTTTTTTTTTTTTTGCCAAAAATCCTTTTTCCTAGCCAACTAGCTTTGTACCTTATACTCATTTCTCCTCTAATACCTCAAAATAGGTGCCAACTACTATATTTGTTTTCTATTTTCACGCTTCTAAACCTATTGAATATAAAACAAAAACAAAAAGAGGGTTTACATAGTAGCATGAGAAAAAAAGAAAAAGAAAAAGAAAAAGAATAACATCTATAATACTTCAAAATGAAAGGTGAGGATTTGTTGAAGGTAGATAAAAGGTTGATATGAAAAGAAATAAGAGGAGTATATAAGTCCTAGCTTAAGGAAGCAAAAAGGGAGGATTTTTTTTCCTCTTTATGTAGACAAGAGACGAAGTCCATTTCGAGGAATTGGTTATTACCTACGAAGCTCACTCTCTTTTTCACTAAAAAAAAAAAAAAAAAATTAAGCCATTAGATACGGATAATTCCATCACTAAACCTATGTATTTTGTTGTTATTTTTTTAGTGATGGAATGGCAAAGAAACCAAACTGCAGGTAAAACGTTTGTCATTAATAATTTTAGCGAAGAAAGTTACCATCCTTCATAAAATTAACAACATTGTTGGTAAGTTGCTTTACTTCTATGGCTATATAAAGAAGAAAATTCCTCGTAGAATTTGATTGCTACATTTAGTCAACTAGACCATAGCTTGGTGTCATAATATACTAATGAAAATTTCTATTATTCGTCGATGATTTGTCAATAAAATCTGTCGCCATTGATCGATCATGTAGCGATGAATTCTATAGTTATTTGTGTCATCAACTAAATTTTGACGGACTAGATAAACATCAAACACGAGAAGAAAAACTGATTTGGTGGAGAGGGTGAGAGTGGCCAAAAGTGAGAGGAAGAAAACATCATTTTATTCTTGGATGTTCTAAGTTGAGAAAAGAGGGAAGAAAAGAGGAATATTTGTGAGCCTTTAACTTTAGTGTTCTAGCCTTGAAAAAAATAAGAAAACAAGAGAGAAGATGAAGAAACTGATTTCATAAGCCAACTAAATGTAGACGAGTTTGGTCAAAAGTTAGAAGGAGAGGAAAGTTAGATAGCTTTGGTTGAAACTTTACAAGGGAGAAGGAATTAAGCCTTATTTGATCTTTGGATATTTTCAACACTAGTTAGACTCCAATTAAGTGTAACTCGAGCTACATCACAAGACATAGGTGTTAGAAGCTTTGATGTTTATGTGTTGCTTGACATTTGACATAAGTATTATCTATGGCGTGATGATTGATACTTAAATTGGTGTTTATAACTAATGAAGTTATAGTTGATTGATATTATATGCATGTATTTAGTATGTGTGATTTAATTAATCATAATCTAATTATGGTTTATGATTTAGTATGCATATGCTCAATTGGTGGATGAATGTTTTAATGATGTGAATACTTTGAATGCTTGTGTTACATGATGATTAGGGTTTATATAACATTTGATGATGATTGATTAGTATTTAGGTGTTTGTTCAATGATTGAACATTGGGATTATTCCTTGATGAGTTTCAACTTTGGTGTGATTCTTCATTATGTATTCATATGGCAAATAGGTGATTAGATTTATATTGATGATGATTCGACCAATAACTATATTTAATAATTATTTGATGAATAAATATTAGTGTTGTGATTAGGTAGATTTGGCTTTTACCATGCTTAATGAAACTTGGTTAAAAGTCTATCTATTCATTTGTAGATTACAAGATAAATTTGGCTAAGACTACTTGAAGTGATCTGGTTATGTTTCCATATGTGTATTGAATGATTAAGCATTTGTTATGTTCTTTAGTGTCTTTTGTATGTTATTGTTCAATGTTACTTGGATGAATGTTATATGTTTATTAATGGGAATGCTTGATATATGTTTGGAGAAATTACTTGATTGCATTCATACCATGAAAATATTTTCGGTATGTTTTTATGCATTCAAAGAAAAGGGAAAGTGCATGGTTTTTAAGAAAACGACTAGACACATAAAGGAGGGCCGAATATATACATATTTGGTAGGTTGCACCCGAAGAGGAAAAAAGAAAGGAATGTCTCTAGAGCTTTTATATTTCTATGAAAAGAAAAATTTTTAAAAGGGCCAAATATATACATATTCGATAGGGTGCACCCAAAAGAGAAAAATGGATTTCAAACATAAAAATTGATTTTATTTGTATTCAAGCATGGTTGCACTTACCGAGTTTTAGCTCACTAGTTGTCTTATGATGTAGGTGGTTCAATGATGTGTGATGACTTGATGTGAAGTGGAAGATGATGTCGAAGCGATGAAGCTTACCAAATGTGTACTATAACTAGAGGTTAAAATTACATGTTTACATATTTTCTATGTTACATGTCCTAAAACTATTTGTAAAGTTATAATACTTGTTGAGCATCTATAGATCGTTAATAAATAAATAAATTGGGATGTTTACAAGTTAGTTTATGCTAAGGAAGGTCTAATAAAATAATTAATGAAATGACTTAATAACTGGTTTAGCACTATAAAGAAGAATTAATAATATGACTTCTAAAGTTTAATAAAATGGTTTCTAATAACTTAGTAAAATGATTAAACAATATAATATTTAAAAGGGTTTCAATGATCATCTATTTTAGTAAACATGAATTGG
The DNA here is from genome assembly GCA_963924115.1 of Dovyalis caffra. Lineage (NCBI taxonomy): Eukaryota > Viridiplantae > Streptophyta > Magnoliopsida > Malpighiales > Salicaceae > Dovyalis > Dovyalis caffra. The sequence continues at coordinate 622,009 of CAWUPB010000351.1, forward strand.
TTTTCATAATAGTACTAGATTATATTTAATGAATTAATACTTGAAATGGATTTTAAGATAGTTAAGTGTTTATAGAACCTGGACCAAAATGGCTTTTAATGAGTTAACCCAAGTTTTGAGTTAGTTTTTAAACCAAATAGTTTTCTATTATGATGGTATGTTAAATATTAAGGAGAGGACATGAGGCTTAATGTCTCACATTCATTGTATTTCAAGTGTGAGGCATTACCGGTAATATTCTTGGCCTTAGTTAGGTCGAGGGTGTTACAAAAGTGGTATCAAAACCAGGTTTAACCTAGTAGACTTTAGTAGACCTCATGGTACATGCAAGCTTGGGCTCTAACAATATCATCAAAAAGTAAGTGCTTGTATTGGTTGAGTATGTTGCTTGTTTATTGTTTGTCGGTGTGTTTGATGAAAGAAGAACATGCTAAGGAAGAGAGATATGGAAGAGTCAAGTAAGTCAAATTTTGAGGAAGAAATTTCTATAGAGGGGAAGGATGTAACACCCTAAACCTTAAGTAGTCCTATACATATGTATGTTTGTGTGATGTGTGTGATCACTTGTTTAAAGTGTTAGTGTGGGTGCCCAATATCTAACCATATTTGGATGAGTTTGAGTTATGATATTATTGCATCATTTATTTTAATAACAATAAAGAAGCCTTTATATTAATTCTTATGTTTTATGTTTATTAATTCAATAGAATTAGATAGAAGTCTTTACGATATGCATTTGCAATAGTGATTGATCAAAACATGTGAGACAAATACTAATGCATATAAATGATATCATTAAATATCCCAAGTCGTAGCATTGTCAAGAATGGATGTTGACTATATACGAATAGACTTATGAGTGCTATACTCATGCATGGTGATGCCAAAGCAAACACTTAGGTGATTTATGTTAGAGAACATATCATTGAACTTGACTAATCATGAGAACCTATTTGGTTTAGTCTATGGGAATCTCATACGAGATGGTTACAACCGATACTTAGACTTGAAGTCATCATGGTTATCTCATTAGAGGATTTATGCACTTTGACACTCATTTCGATGGACATAGTAAAGGGTTACACGTGGACGATTCATTGGGTGCACTAGGAATCTAATGGAGGTAAGTCTATGAATAAGATAGGATATGTCATTCCTTGTATGGTAAAGGACTTATCACATTAGATTTTGATGAATGTTTTCTTAAGAAATATATGACCACGGTAGGAATATAGTAATAAAGCATAGTTGGTTTAATCTAAGAGCTAAGACATTTGAAAATTGAAGAAAGCTTGTGTGATCATAATCGAACAAGTCTTATAACCAAGTTCGAGATCAAACTATGAGTAGTTGACATGAGGATTGAATTGTATGATAACCATGCTTGTGAAAGGTAATAATGGATTAATTAATGCTCATAGAGAATTGGGTAGTCATGATGCCTTACTAGAAGTCAATCTTGATTTTAGTATCAAAAGATAAAAGAATAGTCTTTTATTCTTGATACATTACTAACATATTTAGGAGCCTATTGAGTCACACACATAAGTTTAATATTCACATGATTAAAGAGAAGCAAAGATATTGAAAAAAAGTTTCTAATTTTGGAAAAGGTTTTCAAAAATGAAAAGTTTTCTAAAGTGGAAAGTTTCCTTAAATGAAAGTTTTCTAAAATGGAAAGTTTTCTATTTTAGAAATCGGTTTCCTAATTTGAAAGTTGGTTCCAAATATGAAAGTAAATAACCTAAAATGAAAATGAGTTTCCTAATTTAGGTTAAATGGTATTTTGGAAAATTATTTCCTAATATGGGCCACCTAAAATTATCTAAGATTATTTATTTAGATAGGTCAAATAAATTAATTGGGCCAGAATGGTTTTAGTTCAATAGGTTTAATTAAAAGCCTTAAGATATTTTGGTGGGAGGATAAACATTAACCTTATTGGATAAGGTTAAATGTTTTAAAGATAAAGATCAAAAAGCCCATATGTAGGATAACTTCTAATCCTTGGAGGATTAGGAAGCAATAACCTAGAGTTCGTAAGGGACTCATTGCCGGTCCTCTTTGTCCTTCAAGGACAAGGAAGTCTCTCTTATAAATATATGGGAGAAAGAGGTGTGGCACAAGCAAGAAAAGAGAGGGAAGAAATTCGACAAAGAGAGAAAATCTCTACAGAGTACATGGTAAAAAGCAAAATAAAAGAAGAAAATAGTTTTCTCTTAAAACCCTAATGCACATAACTTTTCCTCTTCCTTTAAGGTTGTCACAAACTTTTCTGGATTAGTTTCTATAGGAAACACTACATAAATTAGAAAAGATGGAGTTACCACTTTATCAATTTTGAGTGCTTCTATATGGGTGCTTGGATCTGTTTGGATCATTAATAGAGGTCGGAAACTTAGATAGCTTTTCTGCTAAAGAACTTAGATCTATGCTATAAGAGATAATTCTCTATTGATTTCTTTAATACACACACACACACACACACACACACACACACACACATATATATATATATATATATATATATATATATATATATATAGTTAGTTAGTTAGTTAGTTAGTTAGTTAGTTTATTCAATAGCATGATATTGGACCCTTTAAATAGAGAAAAATTTGCTTATTCCGCACCTCTATAGGATGCATGATCCTTCATAAAGTATGTGATGTTATGCGTTTTTGGTTAAAACATGTAAAAATTATGTTTGGTGTTTGTATGAAATTGGTGTTTTATACTTGCGTTGCTATTGTGCTTTGTGTTGTATTAATAAGTGTTTGGTTTTACATATTTAATTGTTACATGTTATAAATGTGTGAGTAACCTAAGGACCTAACCGTAACAACCTAGAGACTTAATTGAAATAATTGAAAGATTAATGACTTAATTGAATTAAGTGAACAAGTCAAGTGACTAAAATGTAAAGTGAATCAACTTTGGGAATTCAAAGAATTCAACTAAATCATTTTCTTTAGGTATGAATTTACACCAAAATAAAGTATTAAGATGTTATGAATATATGGTAGCTAAGAAACTAACATGAATAAGAAGGAACATTCTAGAAAGTTTACTAAGTTAAGTAAATAACAATCACCATTCAAGTGTCCTCCCAAATGGCAATTTCTTACCTACTTGATGTGTTCCATTCGGCTATGAGAGAAGAAGAACAAAGAGGAAATTTCTAACATAACCTAGAGAAAATATAACAAGACAAATCTAGGAAACTTACCATATTAACTTAATGTAAGCAATTTCCTAAGCTTCCTAAGTTAGAAAAAATGCTATAAATAGGATAAGGAATAACTAAGTTAGGTTTGTCTTAATTTATGCTAGATAAATATCAAACATAAGAAGACAAATTGATTTGATGGAGAGGGCAAGAGTGGCTGAAAGTGAGAGGAGAAAAGAGAAAAAAAAACATCCTTGTATTCTTGGATATTCTAAGTCAATAAAAGAGGGAAGAAAAGAGAGGGAGTTCTAGGCCTTCAACTCTAATGTCCTAGCCTTGAAAAACATAAGAAAATAAGAGAGAAAATAAGGAAGGTGGGGAAACGTCATAGCACCATCAAATGATTATCTAAACTTAACAACTATAACTAGCGAGCAAGTCTAGGTCGATCCCAAAGAGACCAAGTTACATTACTCTTCTTATGTTTACTCACATAGACACTAGTGATATAAAAGGGGATTGTGTCAAATATTAGAGAAAAGAAAAGAATTGAAATAAAGAACTTACTCAAGAGATACAAACTCGAGTCAAGAGTGAATGTTTACTTTCGAATTACAAGTCGATCATAGACGATAGTTAAAAACCTTATTCATGATTTATTATTTAGTTTATATTAATCTAAAAAGCATAGATTAACTAGTTCTCCTTACTTAATCATCAAACTCAAGAAAAACATGTTATTTGAATTCTAACTATTGAATCACATAGGACAAGCTCTCTATGTGTAATCCAATAATAGTATTAATGAATTAGAGAACAATCGAAATAGATAATCAACACTAAAGTAGGTTGGTTTAAACTATACTTCTATTCTTCCTAGATTATAATAATATCAACATTAGAAATCACTTAATCTAATTGTTTCTCTTGTGATAGGTTTTATAATGATTACGTATTATAAACCCTAATATAGCAATTATTAATTGATCATAATCGCCTAGTATGCATCCTAAACAATTAAGAACATCAATATTATGAAGTTAACATGGAAGAAAAGAATATAAAAAATTTGAATAAGTTATGAAATTAAGACAAAGGTCTCATAGTTTGTCCTTCAATGTTCACATCACTCTTAATTCAAAAGGAAAACTAGTTTTGGATTTTCAAGAACAAATTGCAATAAAATTTAAGTGTATAACAAAACTCTAGCTATCACTCATTCTCTTAGGATCCCTCCGGGGATGGCTCCTAAGTAAAACCCTAACTTTATTTATAGCCTCACATTATATGCCAAAAAGTATTTAACAAACACAACCATCTCATATAGACACCTGTCATGACACATGGCTTGTTTGATTAAGGCACATGGTTTGCTCTTGAGAAACACATGGTTTAGAACCTTGATAGATGGTGGCAGATGACTTAGTTAACTAAGACACATGGTCGTATTACATTTGCTCTTTATCCCATGTCTTTCAATTTTTACACATGTGGCATTTCTTTCTCCTTTGAATGTTATCTCGGTGGTGACACACATGGGCGTGTCAATTCTTCTACACAAGCCGTGCTTATTTTTACTGCCCATATGCCTTCTCGTGCTAAATATACACACGACTTCCCTCTTGGTTCCACATGACCAATGGCTTTTCCCTCTTATAAGACACATGGTCATGTGTCTCTTTCCATTCCACTTATCTTTGCATGTTGTCTCCATTAAGTCCTTCACGAGCTTGGACTTTTATGCTCCTTAGCTTGGATTTATTCACTTTAATTTTTATTTTTCCTGTAGACCTAAAATCTTTATCTTGTATTAGTAAGTTTAATGTAAAAAAGATTAAAAATTATATAAATTACGTATTGATCAAATTCTCCTACACTTAAAATTTGCTAGTCTTCGAACAAAACAAACAAAATAAAAACCTAACTCACTTTCATAGGAATCACAATTGCATTTAGCATATGCAATAAGCATTTAAGCTCATAGGCTATCCCTAATGGATAAGTTGTTTCTTATGATGGTTTTCGAAGATATACCCATAAAATCTTAGGTGAATGACATGCAAATATAATTATCCTTTGAATATTAAATCTTAATTCAGAATCTAACAAAATCAAATGATTAAGTCGGTCATGTTCAAAATATTACTCATATCCATATATGTCTCTAAATTGATTTATGCACTTTTATCATCAACATAATTTAAGCATGCAATCCTTATCTTGCCATTACTCCTTTACACTACTACAAGCAAAAGTAGTAAATCGAGACTTTCTTTTCTTAATTTTTTTAAGCATTCCAATTTTTCTTCAAGACCTCTAACAATTCTTTTCTAAGTAATCACTCATTTTTTTATGTGACTACTAACATTTGTGATGAAAACAATCGATCACTTAACAAATCATAAACTTAGAGTGCTTTGCATACTCATGGTTCAAGTTGTTGTTTGACATAAAAGTAAATATTGGTGATGAATACCCCTAGTTACTAAACAACTCAAAATATTGGAGTAGATTTACAATTCACTTAATAAGGCCAAAATTTCAGTTTGGTATGATTTCTTTTTCTTTCTCAAAGTTCAATCATTAACTAGAAATTTTCATTTTACGTAAACCATGCTTAGGCCTTGTTTTAAAGGGTAATTTCAAAACAAATGTTACTTCAAAAATCATGCTTAGTCAAAAAGACACATAAATTTTTATAGCATGCATGCATGCATTTCCTAATACTAACATTTAAAATAATCTCAACTTTCTCATAAGATCTTGTTCGAACTCTACATCAATCACCAAGTAAAAAGGGTATCATATTCTCATGGCATTCAATTTTTTTTAAATAACATTCAAAATAATCTCAACTTTCTCATAAGATATTATTAAAATTCTACATCAATCACTAAATAAGATGGATATCATACTACTCATCGCATTTATTTTTTAAAATACCAAAAAATTAAACACAAAAAAATCAAAACGTAGAAAATTACAAACAAAAATTCAAGCAAACCTAACCTAAATCCTAAATCCTTCCCCCACACTTAAATCTTACATTATCCTCAATGTAAACACAAAAATGATCATAGGCATATGAAATTTAAAGAGATAGGGTAAGAAAGCAAATCTAAAATTAAAAGTGCCAAGCATGGGACATACGGGCGTGTTTGGATTCGTTGCATAAATTGTGTGTCATGTTTTTGCCCATGCTTTCTTTTCTTTATTTTGGAGGTGTAAAATATCATGGAGACAAACGAGTGTGTCTTTTTTTATGGTGAAACTATGTGTCTTTGCCCTCTACCCATGTCTCCTCTCCTTCAATTTTGAACTTTAAAGATAAGGCGGACACATGGGCATGCATGTGGATAGTACACATGCCATGTCATTCCTTTCTACCCATATAGCTTCCCTTCTTTTCTCTTTTTGCAAAGCCTAGCGAGTGCTTATGTTGTATATATTCTCATAATCAAGTCAAGTACGGAAGGTCCTCACACGGTAAACCATGAAAGCTAGACAAAAGATGGATTATACCGGACTTAAGTTCAAAATTAAAGACAATTAATGACCTAAAATAAATAAATTAAAGACACAAATAAACTAAGACAAGCAATGAATGATAGTACTTAACAATGATGCCAAATTTGTTAGCGTGTCATAGCACCACCAAATAATTATCTAAACTTAATAACTATAGCAAAAAGAAAATAATTAAAATAAAGAAATTATTCAAGAGAAACAAACTCGATCAAGAGAATATTTACCTTTGAATTGCAAGCTAATCATAGACGACACTTAAGAACCTTATTCATGATTTATTATTTAGTCTATATTAATCTAAAAAGTATAGATTAACTTGTTCTCCTTACTTAATCATCAAACACAAGAAAAACATGCTATTTTAATTCTAATTATTGAATCACATAAGACAAGCTCTCTACATGTAATCTAACAATAACATTAACGAATTAGAAAACAACCAAAATAGATAATCAACATTAAACAAGGTTAGTTTAATTATACTTCATTCTTCTTATAGATTATAATGATATCAACATTAGAAATCACTTAATCTAATTACTTGTTGTGACGAGGTTTTATAATGATTATGTATTATAAACCCTAATGTAACAATTATCAATTGATCATAATCACCTAGTATGCATCCTAAGTAATGAAGAACATCAATATTATGAAGTTAACATGGAAGAAAAGAAGAAAATAAATCTGAATAAGTTATGAAATTAAAACAAAGGTCTCACAACTTCAACTTGTTCTTTAAAGTTCACATCACTCTTGATCCAAAAGGAAAATTAGCCTTGGATCTTCAAGAACAAATTGCAATAAAATTTAAATGTATAATAAAATTCAGCCATAACTAATTCTATTGGGATCCTTCTTAAGATGCCTCTTAAACTTCTTTATTTATAGCCTCACATCACATGTCAAAAAATAGAGTTTTAACATACACAACCATCTCACGTGGACATTTGTCGTGGCACATGGTTTGTTTGATTAGGGCATACGATTTGCTCTTAAGAAATACATGATTTAGAGCTTTAAAGGATGGTGGCACATAACTTGCTTGACTAAGGCATATGATCGCGTCGCATTTACTCTTCATCCCATGTCTTTTAGCTTTTACCCATGTGGCGTTTCTTTCTCTCTTAAATGATAGCTTAATGGTGACACACATGGGCATGTCAATTCTTTTACATAAGCCATACTTATTTTATATTGCCCATGTGTCTTCTTGTACTAAACATATACATAACTTTCCTTTTAGTTCCACACAACTAGTGGCTTTTTCCTCTTACAAGATACACGTACTGTGTGTCTCCTTCCTTCCCACATAACTTTGCATGTTGTCTCCAATAAGTGCTTTATGAGCTTGGGCTTTTATGCACCTTGGCTTGGGTTTATTTACTTTAAATGTCATTTTTCCTATAAAACCTAAAATCGTTATCTTGTTCTTATTTAGCTTAATATAATACATAAAGTACTAGTAAGTTTAATGTATAAAAAAAATAAAAATTATGTAAATTATGCATTGATCGGGAGGAAACTAATTCAATAAGCTAACCAAACTTGGACAATTTGCCATAAAGTTAGAGGGAGAGGAAACTTGGACAACTTTGGCTGAAACTTTACAAAAGAGAAGGAAGGAAGATTTGTGAGCTCTTTGGGCATTTTCAACACTTGTTTAGACTCCAAATAAGTATAACCTCAACTACATCATAAGACATAAGTGTTAGAAGCTTTGATGTTTATGTGTTGCTTGACATTTAACATAAGTATTATGTGTGGCTTGATGATTAATACTTGAATTAGTGTTGATCACTTATGAAGTTGTATTTGATTGATGTTATATGCATGTATTTACATGGTAAATAAGTAATAGTATGTGTGATTCGATTCATCATAATCTAAGTAGTTTTATGATTTAGGATGTATATGCTCACTTGGTGTATAAGTGTTTTAATGGTGTGAATACTTTGAATACCTTTTTCATGATAATTAGGGTTTATGTAACATTTGATGGTGATTGATCAGTATTTTAGTGTTTGTTTAATGATTGAACATTAGAATTGTTCCTTGATGAGTTTCAGCTTTGGTGTAATTCTTGATTATGTATTCATATGGCAAATTGGCGATTGGATTCATGTTGATGAAGATTCAACCAACAAGTATGTTTAATGATTATTTGATGATTGAATATTGGTGTTGTGATTAGGTAGATTCAACTTTAACCATGCTTAATGAAATTTGGTTAAATGTCTATGTGTTCATTTGTAGATTGCAAGATAAATTTAGCTAATACTACTTGAAATGATTTGGTTAGTGCTTTTTGTATGTTATTATTCAATGTTACTTGGATGAATGTTATGTATTTATTAATGGGAATGTTTGATATATGTTAGGTGAGATTACTTGATTGCATTCGTGCCATGAAAATGTTTTCAGCATATTTCTATACATTCAAAGAAAAAGGCAAGGGCATGGTTTTCAATAAAGAGGGCAAGACACACAATATGGTCGAATACGTACATATTCCATAGGATACGTCCGAAGAGAAATAAAAATGAATTTGTCTAGTGCTTTTATATTTTTATGAAAGGACGGTTTTAAAAGAGGGCCTAATATATACACATTTAACAAGATGCATCCAAAAGATCAAACACGAAAAGGGTTTTATTTACATTCATGTATGACTACACTTTCGAACTTTAGCTCACTAGTTGTCTTATGACGTAGGTGGTTCAATGATGTGTGATGACTTGATGTGAAGTGGAAGATGATGCTAGAAGGAGCCAAGCTTGCTAAATGTGTATTATAACCATAAGTTAAAGTTATAGTTTTACACATTTTCTATGTTATATGTCGTAGGACTATTTGTAAAGTTATAATACTTGGTTGAGCATCTATAGAGTGTTAATAAATAAATGAATTGGGATGTTTACAAGTTAGTTTATGCTTCGTGTCGAGTCTAATAAAATAATTAATGAAATGACTTAATAACTAGTTTAGCACTTATAAAGAAAAATTAATAATATGACTTTTAAAGTTCAATAAAATGGTTTCTAATAACTTAGTAAAATGATTAAACAATTTAATATTTAAAATGGTTTCAATTACCATATATTTTATTAAAGATGAATTGGTTTTCATAATAGTACTAGATTGTGTTTAATGAATTAATACTTGAAATGGATTTTAAGATATTTAGGTGTTTATGGAACCTACACCGAAATGGCTTTGAATGAGCTAACTCAAGTTTTGTGTTAGCTTTTAAACCAAATAGTTTTTCGTTGTGTTGGTATGTTAAATGTAAAGGAGAGGATATGATGCTTAGTGTCTCACATTCATTATACTTCGAGTGTGAGATATTGCCGGTAATATTCTTAGCCTTAGTTAAGTCGGGGGTGTTACAACTTTTGGCTAGATTTTCTCATCAACCCTCCATTCAAATTCTTTGATTTCAATTTCTACTCATAGGAGGTATGTCTCTCTACATTTTTTGTTTTTTTAAATTTTTAGTTTTGATGTCGTTTTCCCCTTTGTTTTGGCTTTGAAAGCGACAACCAAAACTAAAAATATAACAATAGTATTCTAGGTTCATGATCTTCATGTTCATAATTTTGATTTTGTTTTACTTGTTCGATTCTTATTATTATTTGTTTATTTTATTATGGTAGTTTTTACAAAAAGTTTCTTTCAATCGAGTCCTTATTCCTCAATTTAGTAGATAATACCATATTTATTTACTTAACTTGATATAATTATTAATTATTTTTTATTAATAAATTAGTTAATTTCATAGGGTAACAAGTTAATTAATTAAAAAAATACATAACAAGGATTAAATTAAAATTATTTTAGGAAGTAGGGGATTTTTTGTTTATCCATGATTTAGGTAAGTTTTTTATGTTATTTTAATCTAAATTTTTTAAGTTTTATAATTTTTTGTATATTGTAAAAAAGAAAATTTGTTTAATTTTTTTACTTTTTATAATTTTTTGAGATCATTTGGATACTTATTTATATTTCATTAATTTATTAAACTAATTAATAAAAAGAATTAGGAGTCGATTTGATTTAATTGTAAATTGAGCAAGTTTCTAACATGATAAAAATCTAAACTTTTGATATGGAGTAAATAAGCATGTTTTCTAATTGTGTACCAAATTTTAAATTTCTTTAAGAATGTTTGAATGTTCATCTAATTTATTTTTTTTGTTCGATATTGCATAATCAAATAATAAGAATTAGGGGACTCGATTTGATTTAATTATAAATTGGGTAAGTTTCGACATGATAAATATCTAAAATTCTAGTATGTTGTAAGTAAGCTTGTTTTCTAATTGTGTACCAAATTTATAACTTTTTTAAAAATTTAACTCGTTCATTTTTTTTTGTTTAATACTACATAATCAAATAATAAGAATTAGGGAGCCGATTTGTTTTAATTGTAAATTGATCAAGTTTCGATGTGATAAAAATCTAATATTTTTATATGTAGTAAATAAGCATTTTTTTCTAATCATGTACCAATTTTTTATATATTTTTTAGAATTTTTGAGTATTCATCTATTTTTTTGTTTAATGCCACACAATCAATTATAATTAATATATTTTTAATAAATTTAATTAATAATTTATTTAGATTTATTTAGATTCCAAATATACATCGAAATATCTAGTGTAATCTTAATTTTGATTAATGCCGATATCCTAGAATATTATATTACTCTAAATCTAAATGATAATGAAATTTAATTAAATTCAACATTAAAACAAAATAAACTTAGATTATTTAAACTCTATCATTTTGTTTTTGATATGATAATCATATAGAAGTTTAATTGAATCCGATACTAAATTAATGTGACTCCCTATCTTAGGGTCCAACGATAATTTAATATGATTCCACAATAAATCATAACCAATTTATTATATCATAGAATGACTCCTTAAACCAAATTGATACAATTACTTAGAGTTATAAATATTGTGAAAAAAAAATAACTAGGGAAATGATTTAAGAATAGAACAAGTCGGGTAACCTTTCTTACAAAATGATATTTTTGGGTAATTGTTATATTTTCAATAAACATAAATAATTTTTCTTACCCATAATCTCTAAAAGACCGATAATTTAGGTTTTCTAGTCTCTTTAAAACACTAGGTGGCAACTCCTCATCTCTCGAACTCTTTTCAATCGAAGATCTCATATGTCGAGTAGCGATAATATGACGACTCCACTAGGGACTTAGAGTTAAGTCATAGACTTGTTTTGTTTTGAAATCATATTTCTTAATTATCTTTGCCATTTTTATTCTCAAATGATTTATTTTTGAATAATTTGTTTAATTTCAAGTCATTTTATTTATTACTTATAAATTGGATTGGGTATGTATGTTTACATATAAAGTTCCACACACCTACTAAAAAGCCAAATAAAAGCTCTAGAATGGAGCTCTATCCTTTTAGGATTAGATAGAAAGATTTAGAGACAAATGTGTCAAAAGTCCACTAATGCTCGTCCGGACTTCTACTCGGATTGAAACTCATTAATGTTCAAGAGATTATGGAATATTTTTTCATACCTTTTGCTTGTATAAGGTATGAGGCTACATTAGGTCACTAGTAATATAGACAATCCAAGAACTTAAAAAAACTATCAAGATTAAAAAACTAAGTCAAACCTTATAGAAAGCAAGATATTATCCATCGTGCATAAAACTCTTATAAGACATGGACAAAGCATCTCGTTTTGCTTATGTTACTTCTCTTATTTTTTAGCCAATCCTCATAAGACTTGTGAATCATGATAAAAAAATGCTTTTACCATTGAGGAATTTAGCACTAGGTCAAAGCAAGCCCAATATGAGGATGGGGATTGCTTACCACCGACTTGACAAAGTCAAAGGTAGGTAAGTTCCTTCAACTCGCTAAAATTTTCTATAGGTTTAGGCCCTTAGTGAAAATTTAAAATCCGACTCGATCCATTCTCATCTCATGATCGTTCATTATTCATAGCTCTAACATTAAGCATGCATGTCCAATCTAGTTTGTTATGTCGGTAGTTTTTTTTATGGTATATACCATTTGAAAACAAGAAGAAGAAAGAAACATAGCTTGCACTTAACGAAAGCTCTTTCAAAAAATCTTCTACTTCAAAGCTTAATTAGAAATGGATAGCGAGGATAGAATTTAGGACAACCAGAACTTACAACAAGATTTAAGGAATAAGGTATCATGTTTATCTAGTTTACTTGAGAAAGTCATTCAATCTATTTTGTTGAAAAATAAGGCCTAAATTATGAGATATTATCTAAAATAGTCCATCTTTAAAATGAGAGCTTTTTTTCATTCCTCCCATAACATTGACCTTTTTATAGGTTCGTCTTTACTTAAATACTCTTCCTACAATACCCATTCATCCAAAAAGAATTTTTATTGTTGCTAATTGAAATTCTCCACTCCCACAAGCTTTGTATTTATTTATAACATCTTCTCAACATCTTTTGACTTAAGTGCAAATTCCTACTAGCCTTTCCTAAGTTAATAAAGAAATTTGAAAAGCAAAGAAAGTTAGGGTGGATGGGTCAAATCAAGTTCTTGATGCTGAGAAGGATTAAAAAATAAAGAGAGGTGTGTACTCATCAATCGTTGAGCAACAAATTCTAGGAGGAGATAATTTTATATTGACTAATTTAGGGAAAAAGAAGAGCGAGTTTGAATGATAAGATATTTTTTAGAAGGGTCGATCTTTATGGCATAAGAAGAGAAGATAGTGAGTCCATATTATGATATTCCAAAAGAAGGCAAGAGTAGCTATTCGAGTATGTCCATCATTGACTTGATCAAAATGAGTTGATATATTTAACGATACTTTAGGCTCCCATATTATGAGTATTTGAGAGACAATCTTTGATGTCGGTTTAATGATCTCGTGAATATGATAAGAAAGATCAAACATGGCATATCTTTAAGAAAGGCTAAGGATATAATAAGTGTTCCTAGAAAGAGGGGTTTTTATTATGATGTTTCCAAGATGCTAATTATTTGAGGGTTTTTAAACGAGCTTCCACATAAAATTAGCCACCCTTCAACAACCAACAAAGACGATACCACACATATAACCCAAACAACCAAAATAAATAGCATACCAAAAACTGCTAGGTGTACTACAAGCAATTACAATCTCTTCTCATTTTATTAGAAGAAATATTTGAGCACCTTATTAACATTAGGAAAATTCCACCAATCCATTTAAACTAGTTACAAATTTTATCATTTTTTATACAAACTTGAGAAAAAATACGAATATCATGGAAGTGTCAATAGTCATAGCATCGATGATTGTGTATCTTTTAAGAAAAAAGTTATTGTACCTAATCAATGGAAGTTGGATAAGCTTCGATCAAAACATACCAAATGAAAGCATGAGAATGATATCTTTCAAAAGTGTGAAGTATGGTACGGAGGATAATTGACGGATAAAAAGCACCCTAAATAAGTGTGGAAGAGTATGCTGAAATTCTTATACTTGTAATTTGTAATAAGATCTTTTAATTATTTATTGAGTTTTGAACTATTTTCTTTATATATATATAGATATAAATTTTTTCGTACATTTGAATGAATGAATAGCTTATGCTATCTTTTTTTACAATTTTTTATTATCCATTTGAAATCTAGAAATATTTATTTGAAAATATCATTTGGTATTCTTCCTCATCCAAATCAGAAGAATATAATAGAAAATCTATTAAAGATCTTCTAAAAAAATTGATTAATATTTAAAACATTCAATACAAGTACTAATGGTCAATCCCTCATTTTGTAATAATAATAAAAAAAATCCCCATAAACCATCGAGAGAAAAAATTTATTGATGATAAATTTAGAAATCCCATGCTAAAACTGAATAGCTTGATGTCTTGAATAATGATGAGTAGCATATTTCCAAGCCATAATCCGGAACCGATTATTTCTTCTATTTGATTAACCTCAATATATATATATATATATATATATATATATATATCTTATTGCAAAGGGAAGACAATTGTCATAATCTAAAGTTTGACCCTCCCTTTTAATTTCTTTACAAAATTTTCAATATATATATATTAGACCCATAGTAGGCAAGTCATCCTAAACAATTGACCTATGGGGATAGATCATCCTAAATAATAGACTCATAAGGGTAGGTCCCTCAAAACACACCTATTGGGGCAAGTTCCCTAAAACAAGAGACCCATGGAGGCAAGTGACGAGTCATCCCGAACAATAGACCTATAGAGAGTAAGTCATCTTGAACAAAAATCTATAAGGAACATGTTACCCTAAACAATAGACCTATAGAACAACGGATCCATAAGGAACGGATAGCCTTGAAAAATATACCCCGCAAGGGGTAATCGTGTAAAAAATAAAAATAAAAAAAGAATATCTCTCTAAGCCTCATATATGTTAAATTTTTAACCATCCATTTCCTTTCTTTTCCTTTCTTTTTCATTCCGTATTCTTCTTCTTTTCAATTACTTTTTCCTCAAATTTTCACTCCTTTATTAGGCTTGATATCTATAATATCCTTGACCCATAACTCTCTAAATATATGTAAGAATAAATTTATTTAAGTTCCTAAAATTAATATTTTATATTAACATGGAAATTGTGCTTAAGTTTATTTTATTAATTATTTAATTTTGCATGATTAAGTTGTTAAGGGTTAAAGATATGTGGGAGGATTAAGGACTTAATTGTAATAATTAAAATTTTAGGGATTTATATGTAAAAATTGGGTAAATTAAAAGACCAACTAATTCAAATAGAATGGGGATTTCTAACCAGAATTGAGTGAGAAAAGTAGATGAGAGAATGACTTGAAAAAATTAGCCATATGATGAAATAAAAAGAAAAAATATCTAAAGGAAAGATGAGAGAAAGAAAAGTAAAGAAAATTTGAGAGAATTCTAGGAAAAAAAAAAAAAAAACTAGATGAAGAGACTAAGAGGATGAATCCAAGTGTATCACCCTTGGAAAAATCTCAAGGGAATTTCCTCTTTATAAATTTTGCTAAAGAGGGAAAGAAAAGGATGATGGAAAAATGAAAATCAAGGTAGATCAACTTGAATTCAAGCTATTTCTAAGGCAAATCAAGGTTAAACACCATTAAAAAACACATAAAATACCCTAGATATATTCCAAAATCACCCTAAAAACACTTGAAGAAACCAAATAAATAAGGAGAAAAAATTGAAGTTTGGGCCAAAACTTGAAGGAAGAAAAGGAGGAAGAGATTTCAAACTATCAAGGTAGAGTTCAATCAAACCTCAATTGAGGTAAGTGTAGTCTTTAATACATCACAAGAAAGTGTTGTTTTGATGCTTGATTGTTAATGTTTTGAAGTTTTAGAAGTTATGAAATTATTGTTTAATTATTGAGGTTTTGGTATAATTGTTTTGATCTTGATAAATTATTGTTGACATCATGTTTGTGATGTTTATATTATCAATGTTGATGACTTAATTGAAGTTGAATTGAAGAATTAAAGATGATAAACTAAAGGTGAAAGTTTCATCCAATTTGGAGATTTTGGGAGAAAATATTAATTTCCATGATTTTGTGTTGTTTAGGTCGATTAGGCATGTTTAAAAGTGTTTAATTGAAAATTTTATCGGGGATTAGGTTACTTGAAAGGTTCGACCTTGATTAAGAATTTGGAGTAAATTGGATTTCTTTGTATAATTGAGTCAATTTCATGTCTAAATGAAAGATGAAATATCTTTGGATGTGTTGAATTGATTAATTTTAGGTTGGTTAGTTTGTTAAGTATATTTAGACAAGTTTAGATAAATGTATGTGTTGATGTGATTTTCATGTTATATGATAATTATAGGTTGTATGATTAATTAAGAATGAATTAATGAGATATTTTATTATTATTATTTTTGTTTTTTGGAAAACAAGGACGGTATCCTGGAAGTATATTGATAATCAAGCAAATAAACAAGGAGGACAAACCAACCTAGCCCAATAGATTGAGAGGAGAAGGAAGTCTAAACCCCTAAAAATTTAAAAAAAAAAAAAAAATACCTGAAAACGACAATAACCAATGTTTTCCACAGCATGCCTATGAGCTATAAAATAAAATCCCAATTGATAACAAACTGACAATTAGATGCTAGGATTAGTTGATAGCTGGAAGAAAACTAAACAATCCCAATCTGTCATCTTTGAACTTTGAGCAATAAGGGATAGGTAATTCATTGGCTCTAACTATCACCTTGCAAGATTCATGTTGAAAGCCCTAAGCTGCTAATTTATCTGTTGTCATGTTGCCTTCCCTGTGACTATGCTGAATAGACATACCTTTAGTAATATTTTCCCATCATTCTCTAAAAATGTATGTAAGGTTCCATGGACATGCCAATGAATGAGCTAAACCACTCATAATTACCACAGAATCACTCTTTATGATGTCAAATAATAGGTGAAACCTTTTGTAAATCCTAAGGCCTTCTAACACTACTAAACCTTCCGTTTTTGAATTTGCTCCCAGTCTAAAAACGATGAAGAAAACCATAATTATATTCCCTATATCATTAGGTAGAATACCACCACCACCACTACGCAAATTTTCCTTTGAAGCACCATCAGTATTTAGCTTTCGTAAACCTGGTGGAGGAAATTGCCATTTCACTTAGTAACCTAGTGCACTAAGACATAGGCTATCATGGAAGGATGGATTGTGTTTTGGAATACAAAGGCTCGAAAACTCCTATAACCATTTTATCACTTTATGTTTGATAATAGAGCCATTCATGTCAATGTATTTAAAAGTCACTTTGTTTCTTACTAGCCACACTTCCCATAGATTGAAGCAAAATACTAGCATGCGTAAATTTTTTTTTTATGAAGATGGCCTTCCCCTCTCCACCCAAGCTGAAGTTAGCTGCAGGTGATGATAAAACCACTCTAACATCAAGAATAGAGCCAAAGAACCGACATAGTTCCCGTATAATGTCTTCAAGGATGAATAAATGCTCCTTAGTTTCCACATTACCATGACTACAGTAGAAACACTTTGATGACATCTGAATACCACATTACTGAATATTTATATCTACTATAAGTGCATTATGGAATAATTTTCAGACAAAAATACTGACTTGACGAGGGATCCACTTGTCCATATCCATCTCCACCATTGAAATAAAGGAGCCTTGAACCATTGATAGTCATGGTAATCCTTGGTCTTGAAGATACCATTCTTAGAATCTAAGTAGTACAGCTTATCTTCCTTGGAGATATCCAGATGAATACTTTCAAGTTCTTATTGAACCATTAGAGTAAGAGACAAGTATATTCCACAATCACCCTTAGCTTGGCTTATAGACATTTCCATATCTGCTTACATTGGAACCTCAATATTTGCAAAATAGTCAATTTATCCTTTCAAGTCTAATATTGCCTATTCCAATAACCCATACCAATTATTGAAGAAAGTATTCATATGAGGCATTAAGTTCCTCTAAACCAGGAAACCAGTTCTGTTACTAAGAGGAGTTATATTGGAGGGGACTCCATATTTGGCTATCATAAAAATGCTCCATAGTGAAGATCCCATTAAAAAGGACCATGCTAACTTACCTTTCATGGATTACAAAACCTCCATCAAATCATGCATTCCCAAACCACCTTCCTAGATTAGTAAAGAAATCTTCTTCCATTTTAACCAATGATGCCAATTTTCCATATCGTTATTCCAGAAGAAATTAGCAATGTATCCTTGCATTCTTGCAACTATGGTTTTAGGAATAGATAAAAAACCCATTATATAAATGGGATAGATGTAAGGATACTTTGGATCAGTGTAAGCTTCCCTTCAGTCGAGAGCAACCTTCCCTTCCATCCAGCTAATTTTTCCTGGATCATATGTTTAATATGGTAAAGAATTCCACCTGCGGTCTACCTTTCAAGTGTGGCATGCCTAGGTATATAAGTTTATCAGTAACCCCGTGAAAACCTATCTAGTGAGTCAATAAAGTGGTTGGATGTCTTCAAGCTATGCACCAATATACTTTTATAGACTTTGAAATTTTACCCACTAGCTTTTGCATATGTTTTCAATAGGGCCATCACCTTGTCTATATTTCGCTTCCCTTCATCACAAAAGATTAACATGTCATCTATAAATAGTAAATGAGAGATCATAAGACTATGACAACCAGTGTAGAATAAAGTGATATGCCCCTGATGAACCTGCTGATTAAGATGTCTGCTGAGGCCTCTTGGGGAACGATGGACAAAGCAAGAGATAAAAGATCCCTTTGCCTTACCCCCAAGAAGATTTAAAGAAGCTATATGAATTAGAGTTCATAATGATAGAGTACCAACAGTTGCTTAAACATTTCCAAATCAAATCACACCACTGGTATGAAAAATCAAAGCTCCTCATTACTTTCAGAAGAAAGAGCCAATCTAGTCTATCATTAGCCTTGGCCATGTCTATTTATAAAATAATATTCCTCCCAAAAACCTTCCTGTCAATGTCATGCATGAGCTCCTAAGCAAGGGCCACTTTTTCATGAATTGTTCTTTCCTTTACAAAGTCAGACTGCTCTTATGAGACAATGGATGGTAGCACCTTTGCTCAACCAAAAAGCTAATATATGGGATAAATTTTATAAGAAAAATTACAGAGACTTATGGGTCTTCAATTAGATAAATGAGTTGGATAAGCATATTTAGGAACGAAGATCATTGTTGTGGCTGTAATATACTTTAGAATATCTCCTCCAAGAAACATAGACTAAATGGCCTTAACCACATCACCTAACAGGGCTAGGAGAACTAAACTCATCCATTTCAAAAATTATAGCCTTGATTTCCTCAGTAGTTGGTTAAGCCATTAGAGACTCATTATGTGAGGATATAAGTATTGAAGGAATGACATCTAAAAACTAATCTTCTATAATAGTTTCTTCCTTTATGAAAATCTTTTAAAAGTAATTCATAGTAGCCATACAATTTATAGATCATCAAAACTAATATTGTCTTCTTCTATTGTGAGAGATAACTTAGACTTGGCAGCTTTGTTATGTATGAAAGCATGAAAGAATGATGAGTTACATTCCTCTATGGATAACCATCTAATTCTCGCCTTTTCTTAGAGTAGCTGTCCCTCTTGATCCACCAAAGAAGATAGTTGGGCTCTAGCATTGGTTGCTATTCTATTATTTTCCATAGTTCCAATGTTTTGTAATAGTAGCTCTGTTTGGAGGAGGTCATCTCTAGCTTTAATGTTTCCAAATATATTCCGGTTCCACTTCTTCAACTCTCCCTTTACAGCCTTTGGTTTTAAGTATAAGTTAATGAAAGGAAAGTTATTGTATGATGTTTGCTAGTTATTGTGAATGAATGGCAGAAATTCCTTATGAGAGGACCATATCTTTTTGAATATAAATCTTGTAGGCTTCGAAGAAGAATTAACAGAAGAGAGGAATATTGGGCAGTGATTAGAGTGTACCCTAGCTAAGTGATTACACATTAATTTCGACTAAGAACCCAAGTATGCTTGATTAACCATAACTCTATCCAGGTGCTTTTAAATACGAGACAATCCCTCTTGGTTATTACACCAAGTAAATATGCTGCCATTGAAGCCAATATCTTAAAGGCCAAGTAGTTGCATGCCTGTGTTGAAATCAAACACCGAGCCCAAACCTTGGTGATTTCCTCCAACCTTTTTAGGGTTCTACTATTGCATTAAAGTCACCACCAACTATCCATGGTGGATGAATATTGAAGGAATAAATATTATCCCATAATGCTCTTCTTTCTTATTTATTGTAACTAGCATATACAGCTGATATCATAAAGGCTGTATTAGTATTATTATCAATGACTAGACAGTGATAGACTGGAAACACACATCTTGAACAGAAACTGAGTACTGATTCTTCCACAGAAGCGAGACATACTTATTGGTAGGGTTACCATGTACAAATCCTGGAAAATGTAGATAAAGAGCAAAGTTGGAAAGTTTTTCACCTAACTACTTAGGCTTTAAAATTATGAGAAAGGAAACCTGATGTTGATGAAGCAATCATTTTAGGTACCTCTTTTTTTCTAGGGCACATGTACCCTTTATATTCCAGATCGTACCATTCATGGTAAGGAGAAAAAGGGCTCTCCATTATGGTCACCAGCCAACCTATTAACACGTTGCCCACTTTGTTGAACCAATTTCTTAGTAATTTTTTTTTTTTTTTTTTTCCTAGATATTCATCTACCTTGTTTTTCAAATGCTTCTAATTTTCCTTGATATTTTGATTGAACCCAGTTGTGATGAGCAATATCACCTTCAGATATAGCATGTGAAGAGAGTTTTGAATCCACCTGATCAAGTAGCAATTCTTCATCTAGACTGCCCTCTGTAATATCATGCTAAGCCACAGATCTGTTGGACATTGCATGCTCTTATAGCATGTATGATTTAATTATATTTCCTATGCCATTCAATGAAGTATTATCTCTGTTTTTTGGCCCATTTTGATTTATGTGATCAGCTACCGTGCTTCCTTGTAAGGTATTGTCCTGTAACCCATGTAGTAATACAATTAGATTTAACGATGCTTGTTCCTGTAGCATGCATGTCTTTGGTTGACTACTAATTTCAATCGATATGTTATTAGTATCATGCAAAATCCTAGATTTAATAAATGAAGATGCCCAAGTAGATCTACATAGTTATTCCATTGCTTTGCAACTATTTATGTCCTGAGTCTCCTCAATAGAAATATTCACTACAAGGAATTTAGCAATTAGTGACGACATTCATTCCATCTCTAATTAGCGAGAAATTAATGACTAGTTAGTGATCAATATAAAAAGTTGATATTTGTGACTCTTTAGCAATGGATTAGCGATGAATTTTTTTTTGTCGTAAATGCGGTAAAAAAAAAGCGTCACTTCTAGTGACATATTAGCAACACATTTTTGTCACTAATTAGCTATAGACAAATATCCGTTGCTATTTCATCACTAATTTGACATGCAACATAGTGACGGAGTCAAATCCGTTGCAAAGTTTAAGCTCGTGATGAGAAAATGAAAAGAATTAACGACGAATAAGTAATCTGTCGCTATCTTCGGATGAGAATAGTCATGGAATTAGCATTCTATTGCTATTTTTGGGAGGATCCCCCCCCCCCTCCAAATCAGCCATGAGCCCCTACAAATACCCTCTCTCCTTTCATTTTCCCCATTCCTCTCCCTCTCCTCTACAAAATAACCACGTCGCTCCACACCACCAAGTGACTCTTCAAATTATTTAACAAAGTGAGGTGCAACTTTCTTCCTCAAATTTAGACCATATCTCGCTCTCTCTATCTCTCGAGTAAAACTTTCTCTCTCTAACTCTTATGTTTTTGTTTAAAGTAAATGTTAATAATTTTGTAAGTTAATTTTGTTATTTGTTAATTGATTAATTATTTGAATGTTGTTGATTTTTAATTATGTTAAGTTGTATGTTAATTATTAGTGTAAATTTATTAATTGTTTATTTAAATTACTTAATTGTTTATTTAATTTATTAACTATTAGATTAATGATGTTAAGTGTTATTTTTTTAGGGATGTTAATTCTTAGGTTAATTTTATGTTGATGTAAAACTAAAAAAGTTTAATTATGTTAATTTTTTAGGCTAAATATTATTAATGTAATTTTTTAATGTAATTTAGTTTAGGTTCATTTATAGTTAAATTAAAAAAAATTTATTTATGTAATTTAGTTTGAAAATTAAAAAATTAGAATAAAAATGTATTTGGAAAATAAACATAAAATTTAAAATTTAATAAACATTTCATTAATTAATAGAATTTGATAAACATTTTATTTAGTTTCATTTATAGTCAAATTAATTTTTTAATTTAGGAAAATTTAAATTAAATTTAGGATTAATTAAATTAAATTTAGTTGAATTTATTATTAAATTAGTTAGGAAAATTTAATAAAAATAAACGTTTTTAGCTTCAAAATATTTAAAATTACATGTAATTTAAGTAGAAAATGTAATTAATTAGGAAAATTTAGAAAAAATAAACTTTTTCAGCTTCAAAATACTCGAAATACTTAATCTTAAGCAGAAAATGTAATTAGTTAGGAAAATTTAATAAAAATAAACATTTTTAGCTTCAAAATATTTTAAATTTCATGTAATTAAATTTAGTTGAATTTATTACTAAATTAGTTAGGAAAATTTAATAAAAATAAACGTTTTTAGCTTCAAAATATTTAAAATTTCATGTAATTAATGTTTTTTAATTTATGTAATTTAGTTTGGAAATTAAAAAAAAATTGGAATAAAAATGTAATTGGAAAATAAACATAAACGTTAAAATTTAATAAACATTTTATTAATTAATATAATTTAATAAAAATTTTATTTAGGATTAATTAAATTAAATTTAGTTAAATTTATTATTAAATTATTTAGGAAAATTTAATAAAAATAAACGTTTGGAAATTAAATTTAGTTAAATCCATTCGGCCCAAAACATTTTAAACTTAATACCTAAATTTAAACTTCAATTAATTAATTTAGACTTAGAATAGTGCAATTAGATGCGATAGAATGAAAAATCACATTTAAATTGAAAAAATAGCTTTAATTACCTAAATTAACGTTTAGGCCCAACAAGGCCGAATTTGGAGTTTATGCATATAATTGATTAATGAATGCTTAATTGAGTTAAATTAGGTATAACTGAATGAAATTATATAAAAAATTAGTGTTGAAATTAAAAGTAAATGTTTGGTTTAGGTTAGGGTTATTTATTCGACCTAAGGTATAAAGTATTTAAGAATTAAAAAATTAAAAAAATGTAATCATTTTGTAAACAATTATTTAAATATAAAGTCAAATTCTTTTAAAAAAATTCATAACTAATTAGAGACAATTATACACCTAATATATGTATATAATTAATATTTATTTAAAATTCATAAAAATGATGGTAAGTAATTGTTTTCATTGGTTGTGTCATTTTTGCGATAATTACAAAAATGAGATCCGATCGAAAATGGATGAATGTTAGGTTGGATAACGAATTGTTAAATGATGACTTTGTCGAGGTGGAGAACAACTTTTAGCTTTTGTTGTTGAGCATCCCGAATGTATGGATGGAACAAAAATTAGGTGTCCTTGTAATTTCGGTAAGTGTCGAAATCGAAATTATGAAGAGGTTGAAACGGTAAAATATCATTTATGCTTGTAAGGGTTTTGTGCTAGGATATTATGATTGGATACATCATGGAGAATTTGAAAGCTATATGGCATCCGAAAATTCTAGGAGTTAGTATGTTTCTAGAAATTATTATGTAAGTGAAAATAGTTTCGGTGAACCCTAAAGCCCATATCAAACTATTATAATGGATGCGGCTAGTCCATCCTTTGATCTTTCTAACATGGAGGGAGGTTCCTAATCCTAGCGAACAACACTTTGATGATATGTTGAATGCATCATGTAGAGAGATTTAGTTTGGTTGTGATGAGCACTCATAATTGTCAACGGTTGCTCAAATGTTGAATCTAAAAGCCGAATATCATTTTCTAGAAAAGTGTTTCGACCAATTATGTTCGCCGATAAAGGAGTTAATATCGGTTGATAACCGTATGATGGGTAATTTTTATGAAACAAAGAAGTTGGTTAAGGAGAAGGGTTTACTAGTTGAAAAAATTCATTATTGTCGGAATGGTTGTATGATTTATTGGAAGGAAGACAATGAATTAGATAAATGAAAAATTTATCAACATCCTCAATATCGAAGTTCCCGTCAAGGATCGAGTAAAGGAAAAATTATTCCTATTAAAAAAGTGTACTACTTCCCTCTAACTCCACATCCGTAGCGATTGTATGCATCGAATACGACGAGTTAAACACATGACGTGGCATGTTGAACATGGGGGAGATGAGGCAAGAGTAATGCATCATCCTTTTGATTCTATTACATGACAAAGTTTCAATCAAATTAATCTTCCTTTTGCACTCGAGAGAAGGAACATCCGATTAGGAGTGTGTATCGATGGGTTTCAACCATTTGGTCAATCCAGAGTGCAAAAAATTGCTCGTGGTCGATCATTGTGACTTTATATAGTTTGCCACCATGGATGTGTATGAAGGAGGAATATATGTTCCTAATAGTGATTATTCGGGGTCCGACAAATCTAAAACATAAGTTGGATGTTTACTTACGACCTTTCATATCCGAGCTTATTCAGCTATGGAAGGTAGGTGTGGTGACCTACGATGTGTACCGTAAGCAGAATTTTTTATTGAAAGCTATGATTATATGGACTATCGGTGAGTTTTCCGCATATTCGATGTCTGTTCGGTTGGAGTACTCGTAAAAAAACAAGCTTTTCCTTACTATATGAAAAATTCGGATGCTTTCTCACTTCTTAATGGAAGGAAGACCTCCTAGTTTTACAACCATCAAAAGTTTCTTCCTAATGATCAACCATATAGAAGAAACAAGAAAGCATTTATTGTTAAAAAAGTTGTTAAATCTAGCTCTCCCCCGATTCGATGTGGAGTAGAGATGTTACATGTGGTGGAACAATATGGGTTGTTGAAGGTGATAGAAGATGATACGGATGATCATAATAGTAGAATCTCTCGGATGTGCGGATAGAGGAAGCAGAGTATTTTTTTGGGATTTGCCTTACTTGGAGTACAAATCTTATTCGGCATAATTTAAATGTCATGCATATTGAGAAAAATATGTTTGATAATGTTTTTAACACAATCATGAATATGCCGGGTAAAACTAAAGACAATGCCAACTCCAGGGAGGACTTGAAACTTTTCCGTAAAAGGTCGAATTAGCAAAGGATGATGCATCCGAAAAATATCCTAAAGCTACATTTACTCTATCTAAGCAACAAAAAAAATTGCTTGAATGGATAAAACAACTCGGACTCCTCAATGGAAATGTGTCCAACCTAGCTAGATGTGTTGATATGCAGCATGATAAACTTTATGGGATAAAAAGTCATGACTGTTACATCTTCATATAGAGATTACTTTCAATTGCATTTTAGGAGCTTTTATCGAGAAATGTTTGGCAAGCACTTACAGAGTTGAGTTTTTGTTTCAAGCAATTAACTTTTATAGTGATAAATCAAGAAGATATGTTACAACTTAATGATGAGATACCCATCATTTTGTGTAAACTAGAGTGTATATTCCGACCCATCTTTTTTTACTCCATAGAACATCTTCCAATCCATCTATCATATGAGGCATCTATTATGGGACCCCTACAATATCGATGGATGTATCCATTTGAAAGGTATTGATATTCAATTTTAAAGTAAAATTAAATAAATTTTTAACTTTCGAAAGTTAAAATAATTCATATTTGAAAGTACATGCAAAAGCTAAAAAACAATATTAAGAATAAGGCTAAAGTGGAACATCTTTCAATCTATCTACCATATGAGGCATCTATTACGGGACCCCCGCAATATCGATGGATGTATCAATTTGAAAGGTATTGATATTATATTTAAAAGTAAAATTAAAATTAAATAAATTTGTAACTTTTGAAAGTTAAAATATTTCATATTTGCGAGTACTCGTGAAAGCTAAAAAATAATATTAAGAATAAGGCTAAAGTGGAAGGATCAATATGCAATGCATATTTGGTCGAAAAAGCCTCTTTATTTTTCTCGTATTATTTTGAGCCTCATATGCATACTAGGCATCGAAAAGTGCTGCATAATTGTGACGACTACAACGGAGAAGAAAGCAACCATATTGAAGGGATGTTATCCATATTCAAAAAATTAGGTCGACTAATTGGTTGATACGGAATACAAAAATTGAAACAACTCGAACTCAAAGCGACCTCACCAATATATATTGTTGAATTGTGAAGAAGTAAAACCTTACATCGAGTGAATTTATCAAAATTCAAATTTTATATCATACCTATTTATTATATTTAATAATATTAGAAACATAGTGAAGACTAACTCATTTTTATTATTAATTCTCTTTTTTTAATGGATTTTTTATCAAAATGCAACCGAACAATCCTTTCATGTTCGAGAACGAGACCGATGCTCTAATTGAAAATGAGTTTACCTCATAGTTTAATCAATATGTAAGTATTAGAATTTTATATGTTTAGTTTGTTGATACGATTAATTGAAAGATAACTAAACTTATAGGGATTTTATGTTTAATTTACGTACACAAAATGCATAAACAATTTTCATGAAAGACCGAGTTCTTGAAAAATCTTGCATAAGGCCCATTGCTTATTGCAAGATCATATAATGGTTATAGGTTCCACATACTTAAGGGATCTTAGAAAATAGAGTCTTTCAATAGTGGTGTCCGCATTAAAGGAAGCAATATAGCACGATTGAGAGTGACTATTACAAGATGTTGATGAAAATTCTTGAAGTAGAGTATCCCGCATTACCAATCAAGAGAACAATATTGTTCAAATTTGATTAGTTTGATCCCACAACACAAGGAACAAGAGTTCATGCATCATATAAAATTATGGATGTTAATTGTAAAAGAACCTTGAACAATTATGAACTATTTATCCTAGCATCACAATCAGCTCAAGTGTATTATATGGAGTATCCTAGCTTAGGGCATGAGAATCAAGATTGATGGGCTATATGTGAGATCAAAGCTAGGTCCGTGTTTGACTTCCCCGATTCATCGGGTACCATATAATAAAATGCTGAACCATTTTAGCAGGACAATCCAAAAATTCACCACAAACTAATAGAAGAAGTTAAGGATGTCACTTTGTTGAATGATCCAAATGGATGGTTCGTAGATATAAAAGTACGTCCGATTGACAAAGAAAATAATTGTGAGAAAGTGTCGAATGATGGAGATGATAACTTAAAAAATGATTATGATAGTTCTAATTAAATTCATATTTCATTTGTTGTATTAGTAAGAAATGATGTAATTTTTATCTCTTTATTAATTTGTTACATACGATTAATTATATCCGCTTTTCTACCTCCACTAAATATTTGTTATCTATTTTGATTGTTTTATATTCATAAAAAATGATGTATTTTAATTTAATTACCTATTAATTAACTCTAAAAATATATTTGTTATATTTTGTTTATTTTTTTAACGTTAGATCATACTATAACCCCTCGTGAAAATCCTTAACCTTAAAGTGACGCGTATTAGAATATTTATATATATACATATATTAAGTGCAAGTATAATTCTCATTACACCATGAGAAATTAATGCTTGAAATGTGTGATTTATGTTCAATTAAAGTTATTGTGCTTGAGATTAATGGTTTAATTATTAAAGAAACCAAATATACAAAATCGGTGTTTTGAGAACTATATTCTATCCGAATTTTGTGTGATTTATTTGAGGAATTTAGATTGATTTTTGGGTAATATTTAAAGGCTGAAAGTTGTTCTTCTATGTGTCTACTAGCTCTCTGTAAACTTTTATGATTTTTAGATCTATACATAAAAAGGTATGGCCATTTTAGTATAGGCTGGTCTTGAAGCATCACTACTTGGAATATTTTTGGGGAAAGAAAATTCTGAGTTTAGGGAGAGGGATTTTTGAAAATTTAATGTAAAGAAATGTGTTTAGTTACTTGAACTAGATTTTTTAGGGTGTTTAGTTACTCTAACCAATTAATTAGGACACCTAAACCCTCATAATTAATGAATTAAAGCCGACTCACTCTAAACCTCTCAAACCTCGCCACCCTCTCTCTCATAACTTACTAATAACCTTCCACCCTCCCAAATAAAATCAAGACATTTGTACACTTAATTGATGCTGAGATTTTAAGTATGTATATATATAGAATAAGTGAGAATGGAAGAAAAATTTTAGGCAGCCCATAGCTACACAAACAAGAGAGAAGAACGACAAGGAAATAGAGGAAGAGAAAGGAAAGAAAAAAAGGAAAGAGAAAGGAGAAAAAGAAAGCAAAGCCAAGAAAATTCTAACCATACCTAAGCTAGGTAAGTGGGTTACTTTTGGCTTGTTTATACCATTTATTTAATCTTTATGCAATTGATTAAAAATGTGTTTAGGTAGTGATATGTTGTTGTGATTGGTTATGTTGATTGATTTTCCTTGCAAATCTTATTGATATGGTTGGTTGTATTGATTGGTTATGTTGGTTGCTTCCCAAAATTTAGAAAGCCTTGTATATGGTTAAATTCATATTTGGGGGATGTGAATGATGGAATTGGGTTACATAAAACATGGTGAGTGAATTTGGGATTGATATGGACTTAGACAAGGGAAAATATGGAGGAAGAAAAATGAAATTTTAGGGTTCTTCTTGAGTAAACTTTAGGACGAGAGCTACACGGCCTCCCACATGGGTGTGTCCTTGCTCGTATAATGAAGAAATATGTTTTTCTTCAAGTCGGAGAGTTATACAGCCTCCCACACGGGTGTGTCTTTGCCCGTGTAATGAAGAAATATGTTTTTCTTCAAATCGGAGAGTTACATGACCTCCCACATGGGTGTGTCCTTTCCCATATAATGAAGAAATGTGTTTTTCTTCAAGTCGAGAGTTACACGGCTGCCCACACTGGTGTGTCCTTGCCCCCGTAATAAAGAAATATGTTTTTCTTCAAGTCAAATAGTTACATGACCTCCCACACAAGCGTGTCCTTGCCCTTGTAATGAAGAAAGGTGTTTTTCTTTAGTCAAACAATTACACAGCCTCTCACACGTGCATTTCTTTGCTCGTGTAATTCATCGATCACTCAAAATTTACCACTTTTACTTCATACTTGCTTGGTTCCATTCCTTTCACCAAAATAACGTAATTAATGGTCAATAAGACTCAAATAGGTATAAAATGAAAATACAAAAGTATACCTTAATATGAGGGAAAAATGGATTCAAATGCTAATAATTATACAATTCAAGAGTGGAAAAATTTAATGATTAGAATTATGATAGGAAACAAAAAGAAAAGTATCCATATACATAATTATACCTATGACTCAACCAATACCATTTGTCAATATTTCATTCTAACGAGGGGAATATGATGATAAAGGGTATGAGTATGCTCGAAACCCTATGTGGGTTGGACCTATAAAAATATTTCATGATGATAAGGGGTATGAATATGCCCGAAACCTTGGGTGGGTTGAACTTATGAAAATATATGAAGTTAAATCCTAAATAGGTTGAATATGTTTAATATGGTACACATAACATCACGTGCATCATATGCATTATGGGGCAGTATGAAGAAAAGTCAATTGATTGAAAATTGGTTTACATGATTAGGTTTGGTAACCTAATAAGAAAAATAGGTATTAGCAGTCCAATTGTGTGCATACTCTAAGCTATATGCCTTCACCGTTAGACAATAGATTCCCGCTAACGATGGCTATAACGAGGGATAATTTTGTTGTAGTAGAAGGTGATTCGATAATCACCTAGATTAAAAATAGAGTAAACTTGCTAATACCTAGGGTACTCGAAATTGAAAATTGATGAGTATGGTGGGAAGTCGGAAAAGCATTGCATATCACGTGCATCACCCCACTTACCGAGCTTCGAATCACCTCATTGTTAGTTGCATGTTATGATAAGTAGCGGTGATCGTAATACCGATAAGGACATTACCGGATCCTCTAAAAGGGCTCGGAGGTGACACAAACCTTAGGGGATTTTATTTTGATTGTAATTTCTTCTGCTGTGAATATTCTTATAATGTACTTTTGTATTATACATATTTCAATATATAGTATGTTGTTACGATACCGACATGGACGTAGTCGATTTAAATCGGGTTTGATTCGTCGGCGTGACGTACTCCTCGCCTAGCCACTCCTTTTGGGTAATTGACAAGTGGGCCGGGGTGGTTTACGTCGTCCCCTACAATCATTAAAAGATCACATTTCGATAATCATGGATGAGTATCACCATCCGAGGGTAGTCCATTAGGATCTCCTATCGGCATCGATCGTGAGCCTCTAACGACATGCCTTTTTCATGGATCCCACGACTCTTACAAGTCATAGAGCCGGCATATCCGCATCGGTAGGTGTTCCTACATTGGCACCTAAGATTCCACCGTCGACCTCCGAGAATGGCCCCTCCGATCACGTATCTAATATTTCAAAAAGTTGTCATAGCTTCTTCGATCGACAACGTATTGTTTCTATTGATCGAGGATAATATGTATTTATTTTTTTACTTAAATATGTAACTTCAATAATTGATTTGTTGTTTTTAATATTTTTTTATTTTTTTTTCAATAATTTGATTTCGTATCCTAGAGATTATGCTATGAGGATCATTGAGCTTTTTAAGGAATGGGTAGACAAGAGTGGATCGTCTTGGAAAGGCGTCATTGGCGTCACTAAAGACTTCTACTTTAGTCAATTTCGAGTAATGTATTATTAATTTTCTTTATAATTAAAATAAAAAATTTCTTACACAAATTATATAAATTTTTTTGTTCGTGCGTAAATTTTTTGATTGGGAAGAGGATATCAATGTGCTTGTTAGAGCGGCATGGAAAGGTGTCGTTAGGAAACGCTATACCGGCTTTATCTACAAAATGAGTAAGAAAAACGACCGACCTATTTTTGTTTTCCAAAAGGTCTTAGATGCGTGGTGAGCAGATTTTAGGAGATCCGATCGCGTGGGTCGTTCGGATCGAGCTTCGCGGAATCGATTATCGGAGACTCGGTGGTCCCGGGGCAAGTCCTTCCAAGCATACGAGAGGGCTCCATATCTTCAAAAGAGCACGTCCGTCATTTGGTAAATTTCACATTCTTTATTATTATTGATTTATTTCATTGAATTTTATTCTCATATTACCCGTAATGGATTTTTTTAGGTAGTAAAATTAAGTCGTCGACTAACAAGTTTTGATTTGTTCAAGACAATTCATAAACGACGAGATTGTTTAATCATCGATCTATGCTCCCAACAAAAAATGGTAAGTGTTTTTCAATAAAAGTAATAAATATGAAAAGATAATCCAAAATTTATTTTAATCCTCTAATGATGATATCATTATTTTGATTACGTAGGAGCATGTGGAGCAACTTATAAATGAGGCGAGTTGTGACTCAAAGTGGCGAAGGAATTTTAGAGCCGAAGTTGATCAACATGTCATGTACCTCGAGGCTATTGGGGAGAAGAAGAAAATATTTTATGGTATAGGCATATAGTTGGTGCATTATTTATCCTAGTCGAGTGGTAGCAACTCCTCCTCTACGACGTCACATTACACCACCGATCCGACTAACGAAGAGCTTCGGAGGGACTATGATGCTATGAAGAAAGTGATGAAGGAGATGCAGGTGATACAAGATGAGCTTTAAAGCTAGGTGGGTAGAGTAGCGTGACCGGATCTTAAAGCGACGGAGCCGGATCTCGGAGCGGCATTAGACTATTTATAGTCTAAAATCTCGATACGAGTCGACGACATCCTTAGTCACGAGGCTAACACAAATAATTGGGGTGCCTATAGATCCATCGATCGATCGGCAATCTACCATTCCTTCCACTCAGCCTCCGGTTTAGCCTCCGATCAACCCTTCTACACGGTATCGGGACGAGGATATGGGATTAGACGAGTAGGATAATTGATAGAGTATTTAGTCACTTTTTTTTTCTTTTCTTTTTTATGGAACGTATTCTAGAATGATATTGTTAATATTATTTTATTTTTAATATATACATTATTACTTATAATTTTTAATTATTTCATGCCATATTAATGATTTAAAAACAATTAAAAAAATTTTCAAAAAATTTCGCAATGGAATAACGATGGAATGGCAACAAATTTGTTTCTAAAATTAGTGTTCAAATAACGATGGATTAACGACAAATTCGTTTTCAAAAGTAATGACCGAATAGTGACCAACTAGGGATAAATTCATTTTCAAATTTAGAGACGTAATAACGATGGACTAGCGATAAATTTACTTTTAAAATTAGTGACGGAATAGCTACAAAAGAAACGATAGATCCCATAACAAGATTAGCGATAGTTTTTTTTTGTATAGCGATAGATTTTTCGTTATTAAATATTGCGACGGACTAGATTTTTTATCGTAAAAAATTAGTGACAAGCAAAATAGCGATGAAAAATTTTTCGTCGTTATTCACTATTAGTGATGAAATTTTTTTTGCTAATTGCTATTTTTTTATAATGATTGTGAATATTAATATTAACACCTAGATGTAATTCGATCACCGCTATCGCTAATAGCTCATCACCCCTGTTGTTGTCCGGAACCACCGCATGGTTGGATTTTTCCCTACCGTCTACATCTCCCATCAAAGCCTTCATTGACATGACCTTAGTGTTGCCATCATAGATGTTGCTCGAACCACCGTAACCGTAAATACTTTCCATAAACCTTTTTTTAAAGAACTCCCAACCTCTAAATTGCCTTTCATAGAAGAATGGTCACCATTTACCAAAGACAAGTCTCCCTCTTCTTTCAATTCTTCTAGAACTACAAGATGATTAGAGATCACTAGAGCAATAATATTCTATTTACCAAGATTCCCTTCACTATAGTAATCTTAAGAACTCCTATCATTCCTATCTTCCCCGACTCCCCCAATATCCCCCAATGAATGCTTTAGATTGGATGCACCCAATCGGTTAGTTTGTTTATCGCACTCAACTTTCTCTATCATCGTATCGAACACAATACCGTGGTCTTTCGTCATATTCTTCAATGGTGATCGATGTATTGGTTTTTCGTTTATTGACTCTAATCTACCGGTTATTGCCTTTCTAAGCCACATCTAACTTTTTCCCTATTATTTTCACGTTGTAAGTTCTACATCTTGATGTCTACTCGCCTAAATTCCTCTTGATTTTTTCCTACATATATCTTCATTATGGCTAATCAAACCACATATATTGCAGTAAACCAAGTTGCCTTCGTATTCTAACTTTTGCCAAAAACCTTGCTCCTTCTTATTCTATGTTTTCCCACCTAGACTTTACTAGCCATGGTTAAGAAACATTAACCTCCATATAAATCCTAGTGAACATAAGGTGAGTAAGAGCCATAGCCTTTTCATCGACCCTCAAGAAACCACCAATCCTCTCTCCTATTCATTTGGGATATGATGGGTTAAAATATAGCAAGTGGCAAGTGAGGTAATCTAACCTAGACTATGATGATAGGTTATCCTTTCAAACTAGAAATTTAGGTTCCATCTGAACACTCTATACATATAGTTCATAATCTTATGGTCTTCCTTTGATAACACCTAATTTAAATCAACTTCGATTCTAGCTTAACCATAACATGCCTAGGATTAAGTAACCCTATCTATTATTCCCCTTTAAGATTCCATAGTCTCCGAATATGAAGATATCCTTAATCGTTGGTATCCCTATTGAGAATTTCAAAACTAACGTATGGTTAAACCGAGCGGCTACCATTTCTAGTTCCATTAAAGAGAAGAAGCAAACTGGTTTTGAGTTAATATAAGTACATTACCTAGTAACCGGAGGGATTTGTTTGAGTGGGTAAGGTTTTTGTGGTTTGGGGTTCGTGCTTTGATCATTTTGGTAAGAAATAATCTTTGCATAAGACGAACCAAGTTGGGATGTTTATATGAATATTACCCTAAGAGATCTTGTTTTAGGTTATGGCATTGTTTACCTTACTAGTGTCCGCCTTCAAGTTTTGATTTGTATTGTTTGTCCAAACAACAATCTCCCCTATGGTATGGTCCAGCTCGATCAACCACTAAAATTAAAGTTGTATTCTAGGTCCGTCCTCGTTAAGGGGGAGGATGGGGCAGACAAAGGTATGATCGTGGATTATTCTTTTCCTTTCTTATGATTCCTATAAGTGTGCTCTTATTTTTTCAAAGATAGGGTTTTAAAAACATCAAACTCTATATTTAATTGATTTCATGTTGAATTGGTTATTGAATAATCCAGGGTAGAATTTGGTGTTATAGATATTTTATTGTTCTTGATGTTTATTCATAAAAACTATTTATGAAAGTGAGTAATGAGTAAGTATTTGATGATTCATGTTTTTTGGAAACTTGTGTTTGTGTTGTAATTATTCAGCCAACTTTAATTGGAATGATTTAATGTTGTTTTCATGTATTATTTGCTTGGTTGGTTATGTGTAGAGTTATATCTTTGCAATCACATCATGCCATGGTTTTTATAATGTTCATGTTTTCAAAGTTAAAAATCAAGTGCATAGTTTTCAAAAAAATGGCTAGACATGTCCAAATCATAGTCACAAGCTCATTCATGGCATATAAAGAGAATGATCTGGTGAATACACTTTGTGGGAGTCACATGTTTCACAAGAAAATCGCAAGTTTCACAAGGGATATGTCTAATGCTTTTCATAGTTTTCACAATCATGATTTTCATGAAGGGTTGAATAAATATACATTTGGCATGGTGTGTTCAATCACAAAAAATATATTTTCAAAGTCATGAAAATGTATTTCATTGCTTCAAGCATACATGACAACACTTACTAAACGTAAGCTCATCAAGTTATCTTGTGATGTGGTAATCATCGAAAAGCATGGCTCAACACAAAGTTGGTCATGAAGCTAGAAGGAAAGGAGCTAAAAGTGCTTGTGAAAGTGTCTTGTAAATTTAGTATAGGTTTAACCTATTTTGTCAATTTAGAACATGAATGAATAAATAATTATTTTGGGATGTTTACAAATTAATTAAATTGTTTGGCGAGGTTAATTGATAGTTATTCAAAGAATTCATTTAATCAAATGGAACTTGGATGTTAAGTTAATAAAAGGGTTAAAGGATTAAAATGGATAGATGATTTTTAATTGACATGGATTGATTAAATAATTAGAGTTTTCTAAATTGAAATTGGCTTCCAAAAGGCTAAACAAGTTAATTAGCTTCTAATGAATTAAATTGAGTTTTCAATCAAGTTAATTGAAATGGACATTTTAAATGATAATTAAATATATAAAAGGCCAAATGGATTATTTTTATTAAATATGAATTATTTAGGAAATAATGGAATTAAAGTTAATAAGTTTGTTAAACAAACAAGGC
Organism: Dovyalis caffra; assembly: GCA_963924115.1. Taxonomy (NCBI): domain Eukaryota; kingdom Viridiplantae; phylum Streptophyta; class Magnoliopsida; order Malpighiales; family Salicaceae; genus Dovyalis; species Dovyalis caffra. The sequence continues at coordinate 657,797 of CAWUPB010000351.1, forward strand.
TAAACTTGATCAATTCACATTGTTGACTAAATTAATTATTCAAATTGAATAAAAGTTATTTAAAGAAATTTAAAAGGCCAATTGCTTAATTTTTATTTAAATTTTCATTTTAAAATATTTAAATTGAATTTTATAAGTATGAATTTTTAGGCATATTTATGGGTTAAAATATTAACACATATTAAAAAAGGAAATCTAAATAAATTGTGAAGTTATAATAATTATGTTCATTAAATGAATATAAGTTGGAAAAATTTCATACCCATTTTAATTAAAAGGTGGACCTATATATATATATATATAGTAAGCTTTTACGACATATGTTAGTTATTTAGATGGATAATGACACGAGACTTAGTGTCTCATACTCATTGCACTAAAAAATATGAGGCACTAATGGTAATAATCTCGATCGTCTTAGGTCTTAGGTCGAGGTGTTATAATTTCGCACCTAAAACAAGCCTAGACACTCCGTCAATCCCCAAAGTACCTAGACTAATTCTTGGTTAGAAGATCACAGCCAATAAGCCTTAATCTCTACCCAAAATTTTCTATATCATAACCCCTAATATACACCAAGATAGCTAAAAATCATCCCAGCGACCCTCATTCCCACACTATAAATAGAGGAGATATCCATATACCAAGACAAATAGGAAAAGGAAAAGAAAATATTGCATAAATAGAGAAAAGCAAAAAAAAAAAAAGAAAAAAAATCTTGGAAATTTTTTCTGGAACCTTAGGTAGATTATGGAGTTAACTTTTGGCTAGCTTTTCTCATCAATCCTCTAACCAAATTCTTTAATTTCAGTTTCTACTCGTAGGAGGTATGTCCCTTTACACCTTTTTTTTTCTTTAATTTTTTTTTATGTTGTTTTTCTCTTCGCTTCCATCGCAAAATCTAAAAATATGACAGTAGCATTATGGGTTCATGATCTTCATGTTCATAATTTTAATTTTTGTTTTACTATTCGATCCTTATGATTATTTGGTTATTTTATTATGGTATTTTTTATAAAAATATATTTTACAATCGAGTCCCTATCCCTCAACTTAGTTGATAATACCATAGTTATTTACTTAATTTGATATAATTCTTGATTATTTTGGATTAATAAATTAGTTAATTGGATAGTGTGACAAGTTAATTAATTGAAAAAACACATAAAATGGATTAAATTAAAACTATTTTAGGAAATAGAGTTGTTTTGTCTATTCATGATTTACGTAAGTTGTTTATGTTATTTTAATCTAAATTTTTAGTATGTTGTAAATAATCATGTCTTTTAATTTTTTGTCAAGTTTTTATAATTTTTGAGTTCATTTGGATATCTATTTAAATTTGATTAGTTTATTAAATTAATTAATAATAAGAATTAGGTGACTAATTTGATATAATTGTAAATTGGACAAGTTTGTGACATGATAAAAAATTGGAATTTTGGCATGTTTTAAATAAGAATATATTCTGATTGTGAACAAAATTTTAGATTTTTTTTTTTTTAGGAACTTGAATGTTCATCTATTTTTTTTTTTTTTGTTTTGTTTAATACTACATAATCAAATAATAAGAATTATGGGGGCTGATTTGATTTAATTGTAAATAGGCAAGTTTCTGAAATGATAAAAATTTGAAATTCTAGTATGTTGTATGCTTCTAATTGTGTACAAATATTTAGATTTTTTAAAAAAATTTTGAATGTTCATCTAATTTTTTTTATTAACACTAAGTAAAATAATAAGAATTAGAGGGCTAATTTGATTTAATTGAAAATTTGGTAAGTTTTTGAAGTGATAAAAATCTAATATTTTGGTATGTGATAAATAAGTATTTTTCCTAATTATGTACCAAGTTTTTATAAATTTTTTATAATGTCCGAGTGTTCATCTAAATTTTCTTTATTTAATGCCATACAACTAATTATAATTAATATTTTTAAAATATATTTAATTAAATCTGAAATTCTCTTATGTAGTATATAAGCATGTTTTCTAATTGTGTACAAAATTTTAGAATTTTTAGAATATGTATGAATGTTCATCTCATTTGTTTTTATTAATACTACATAAAATAATAAGAATTATGGGGCTGATTTGATTTACTTGTCAATTTAGCAAGTTTCTCATGTGATAAAAAGCAAATATGCTTTTATGTGGTAAATAAATATGTTTCCTAATTATGTACCAAGTTTTTAGATTTTTTTTAGGATGTTTGAGTGTTCGTCTGAATTTTCTTTGTTTAATGCCATATGATCAATTATAATTAATATTTTTTAACCATATTGAATTAATAACTTCTTTTCATTTATTTAGAGTCCAAATTCATATCTTAAATATTTAGGATAATCTAAATTTTTATTAATTCTAATATCCTAGAATTCTATTACTCTAAATCTAAATGATAATGAAATTTAATTAAATTCAACATTAAAACGAGATAATAAGACTGATTGAATATGTTAGTTTCTTATATGTGAGAAATATAGGCAACGAGTTGAAGGGAAAATTTTGGAATATTTAGGGTCATCTTAATTTTGATTAATGATAATATCCTAGAATATTATATTAATCTAATTCTAAATGATAATGAAATTTAATTAAATTCAACATAAAAAAAAAAAAATCTTAGATGATTTAAACTCCATCATTTTGTTTCGATATGAAATCATACTAGGACTTTAATCAAATCCAATGTTACATTGATAGAATTCCTAATTTTAGGGTCCGGTGTCAATTCAACAAGTATTCTACCATAAAACTTAATCATTTAATATCTTTAAAATTATTAATTAGTTCCCGACATGATAATTATGACATAACTATAATAGGATCCGATACTAAATTAATACGACTCCTTACTTGTGGTCTATCGATAATTTAATACGATATACAATAAATCATAACCAATTTATTACACCATAAAATGACTCCTTAGACTAAATTGATACAATTACATGAAGTAAACAATAGACTTGAAAATAGGCTTATAAATATTATGAGAAAATAATACTTAGAGAAATGATTTAGAAATAGTACAAGTCAAGTAACTTTTCTTAGGAAATGATGTATTTTGGCGATTGTTATCTTATTGATAAATATAATCAACTCCTTACCCATAATCTCTAAAACATCAATAATTTAGGTTTCCTAGACTCCCTAAAGTATTAGGTGACGACTCCTCATCTCTTAACTTTTTTTTTTTTTTTAATTCAAGAAGTCCCATATGTTAGGTAGCAACAATCTGTTGGTAGTTTATATAATTTAATCTTTTTTTTGTCATTAGTCAACATTGATCCGTTACTAATAAAGAAAATATTTATTTTTTAAAAAATTCATTATCGGTGGTTTAATGATTCATTGTAAAACTATAAAATGAAATATTATTGTGTAAAATAAAAATAATATAAAATCAAATCAAATATCTACAAATGCATCTAGTGTATGAAAATAATAAAAAGCTACAAAAGAGCTAGTCCGATTGAGGATATATAAGTAGGAGATCATCATTATCCTCTAATGGCTATTAGGTATAAGAAGGAAAGGACGATCGGTAGGTAAAGGAAGGGAAAAAAGGAGAGAAGGGTAGGTGAATGAGGGTTTACATGTTCCATAACAACTCGTTTCATCATCTACATTTACTTCTCATACTACCGTGCCACCTCCTACTATTCATGTTGAGTCCTATGCAACTCTTGCTGGAGAAGCTAGTATTTCATCTTTTGTTCCTCCTTGATCTCCCGGATCCGTTGAACCCAATCACTCTATTTTCACTTAGAGTTACTATCGATACTACTCATCATCCTGCTATGTACCATTATGAAATCGCATTATGGTAGAGATAAGCTAGCGTTAGAATACAAGTAATATTGGAACGCTTGTAATTCAAGCCCGTGAATACTATGCATCTTCTCTCCTCTTAAAACCTCAAGATATATCCGGAATATGTCAACATCCGGTAGTGACAAAGAATCCTCTAGCGTCTAGCTAGCAACCGCCTCACACAATGAGTCCACTCGCTCCTACGTAATTACAAAAATTATAATATTAAATAATAAATTAAAATTTTAGATTAAATTGGCATATGTATAATTAAAAAAAAAAAAAAACAATTACCTTAATCATCTTAGACCATGTATTGACAAATGACCCATTCGGTCGCTAGTGTCATGAACAACTACTAAGGGTTTAAGTCACAACCAAACTCCTTAGGTTGAAACATTTTACATAAATAATATGAGTTACAATAAATGGAAATAATAATTTATAGCATAATGGATAATAGGATCTACCATACGTGCATCATGCTCAATCTTTGAGATGAAACGCCTTGTATGTTTAGATGGGCCAACACCGGTGCCATCCATCTCGCTTATGCGGTTTCGAGCTACTCGCTCATATAGGGTCTAAAACTTAGGCCCATTGCCGTTGTAATCCCTCCCACACCTTCTTTGGAATAGATCGAGATTTGGACCCTTTCCTTTTCTAGCTGGTCGGCATGTCGATATACCATTTATATGCCCGACACTCTCATACTATCTTAACCAATGCGTTGATGGCTTTCTCTTGCGAAGAAAAAAAATATTAGTATTTTTAATGTTAGATTTACTAAAATAATTTAAAGATAATATCAACAAATAATTAATATGTTACCTTAAACTCATTTTAATAGAAGTCTTTAGTCTCCTATGATAGTTACTTCCACGTAGACTAGAGGGATCCAATCACTCCTTGAAAATGGTAGTGATCTACCAACAACACCGACTAGATGGATTCAAAAAACTATTGAACAAGAACAAATAAAAAACTCTAAGTAAATTCATGAATAAAATAATATACTAATATATAAATAATTATAAATTGTAAAGTAAAGAAAATACTTTTTATATTGGTCTATATAATACGTACCTCTCAATCGTAACATGAATGGTTTGATCAACATCAATCCTAGAACTCGCTACCTAAAGTAGAAATAACCACCAAAGGGCCTTCCACTTCTGGCTCTGTAAAGGCTGATGGTCCTCTCATGGGGAAGGAGGTAGGGGTGGGGGCATTGATGCTAGTGATGGAGCAAAAGTGGGCACTTGTGGTGAGAAAGGAAAAGGGTGCGATTAGACACTTACGACAATCACTAAGACAACTTATCTTACTTTTTTTTCATATTTTTAAGAGGACTATCACCAAATGCAATAAATTCTTCAATCCAATTCATGAAATTCTAATTTAAAATCCATTTGATAAGCCTAAAATCCATCCATAAACGATCCGATCTCACTCTTTTCTTTTGTATATCCGATCCAATGCATAATTACTTAATTACATTTAAGGTTTTATATATCTTTTTCAAAATATCTAACAAAATTTTCATAGATGCTTCCATATAAATTGGAAATTTCTCAACTACTAGAGACTTCACCCACAAAAAAAAAAATCCAAAATACACAACACATGCGACACAATCCATTTATAGGTGTTGCTACTTAACATTTAGGAGACTTTCAAAAAATTTTAAAAAATTATTTGGTATATTTTGATTTAAGTGATAAGAGTTAGCATAGGTTTTGGAGCCACCATCAAGTATTTGAACAAATTAGGAAACCTAAGGGAGGACTTGATCAAATATTTTAGGTAAGGAATTAGTAATGCTTTTGAAAAAATAATGATCACCCAAGGCATCCTTTTCCAAAAAAAAAAAAAAACGTAGAACGTTTGGTTTAATCCTAAAACATATCTCTTAAGAATTAATTTTGTCAAATTATTTCTAAGTCTATTTTCAAGTTTGTTTATTATCTAAGTCAAATTATTTTTAATTTTTATTATGGCATCGTATTTTTTTTCAAAAACAAAGGTGGTACCACGACAATTTGTTAATAAAAATCATAGAAAAATACATAGGGGGACAATCCAACCTAACCTAACAACCTGGAGAGGACAAAGAAACCTTACCCCTAAAGAAAAGATGACATTCGATTGTAAAAAAAATCCATCCTATCCTATCTATTAGCAATTTCTATATCTAAAGGTAACCGAGAGAAAAACCTATAACTACTCACCATTTCATGTTGAAGAGAAACATTAGCCATTCTATCCGCCACAACGTTCGCTTCCTCCAAATATATTTAATAGTGTGATTGTCTATCAACTCCTAACACTCATGAAAAGAGTAAGTGTATAACCAAGGGACCTAATTGATGCCTAAGATTGTATTGATAAACAATAAGGACTCATATTCAATAATAACCGAATCTAAGTCGAAGTCCTTACAAAGCACTAAACCATCATGAAATGTTAGGACTTTAGCCTTAGAATTCATACCCACCCTATAATAGTTAGCAAACCCAATGACAAAAACACTTGATGCATCCCAAACTACCCCTCCACTGGTGCAATACCATCTTTAGCCGACCCATCCATATTTAATTTAAATTTACCAAGAGTCGGAGGTTATCACTTGAGCCATTTTCCTCGTAAATTCTTCAATCGAACTAGATATGTCAAAAACATTCATAGGTTTCTTTGAAAATATAAAATACACATATCATGTAGATCCATTTTAAATCTCTGAATAATGTTAACAACTTGCATCGACTTATCCTTGTATTTGACCCTACATCTACTTTTCTACATTTCCCATAGGACAAAACAAAAGGTGCCAATTTGACACATATCTAATTGAGTAGTGATCGACGTAAATCAAGCTCTCGTAGAAGCCTCCAAAGAGCTCTACCAATGTTGAAAGCCAAAAATTTATTGAAGTGCACCCAAACCTCAATGGCAATCCGAGACTTTAAAAACAAGTGCTCCAAGGTCTCTTCCCCATGATCATGACAACATTGGCATATAGAAACTAAAGGGATGTGGAGTTTCTTTATTCTAGAATCAATGAGAAAAGCAACTCTAAACCATTTCTAAATGAAAACATCCACTTATATTGGAATGTAGGGATTTTAAATCCTTGTAGCCCATGGCTACATAGGAGAGGAGTGGGAGAGTGATTCCAAAAGGGTTCGGTTTGGAATTCACCTATTTTAGTCAATGTACAAATCTATCTATCATCAATTAAATCATCAAAGTGAAGATGCATTACCTCAATATGATGCCTAGCTAGAATAAATAGAATGAAGTTAGGTAATTCCTAAAAGCCTATCAAATCGTTAATCTCTCATTCAAAGGGCGTAGGGAATCCAAAGGAGTAGCACACCAAATTAACACTCCAAAAAGGAATAGAACCCTTTTCTATCATGCACTTACTAACGAGAAAAAAAAATTCAACAATTAGGGTATAATAGCTTTCCAAATGAGTAAGGATGCCATTATAGTGCTACCTCTAACCCCATACTTTGCATACGGAAAACGAGCCCAAAGACTTAAACCCCGAATGTAGGACCAAGCTAATTTTTCTTGGAAAGCCGACATTAATTTCCCTAAACTTCTAAGGCCCTAACCTCCCTCCTTTTTAGGCTTGCAAACCCGATTTCAAGCTATCTTGTGATGACGATTGTCTCTTGAAGAACTCTAAAGGAAATTAGTCATCCGACCCTCAATCCTTTATAAAGTACCTTAAGGCATTGGAATTATTGCCAACACATGTATAGGAATACTACTAATTACTACTCGTAGCAAGGTCAAGCATGCCCCGAAAAATAATAGTTTCATCTTCCATCCACCTAACATCCGCTTAACTTTCATCTCCAAAGGCAAGAAGTACAGTTGGTTGTCTCTTCCAACAAACAAAGGCGATCTTAAATATTGCATTAGAAATTGAAAGTGTCCACATCGTATCGATTGTTTAATGGTTGTTACTCTTTGGGCTATCATCTATTTAGGAGTGTAAAAACCATTCTTAGCCATATTCGGGAGTTGTGCTAAATATTCTTCATAACGATTGATCAAGTCCCTCAACCGTATCAAGGATCTTTTTGAGCCATTTATAAAGAGGAGCATATCATCTACATAACAATGATGGGAAATCGACAAAGCACCCTAACCCAACCCATAGGGCCGAATATGCCCCTCTAAAATATGCCTCTTCGATTAATAGATAGGACTTACCGAGCTAAAATAAATAGAAGAGGCGATAATGGGTCACCTTGTTGAACTCCTTTATTGAACTTAAAATATCTAAAATTCTTACCCTATATGGGATGGTATACCATATATTACGGATGCACCTATACATCAAATCACACCATGATTCATAAAAATCGATCTCACGCTTCACCCTTAGCAAAAAGGTCACTCAACCTTATCATAAGCTTTCAACATATGTAAATTAAAAATCAGAGTTATCCCTATAGACTTTCTTATTTAAACCCACTACTAACTCTTAAGCCACGACCATATTTTTTATTATGCTATAATCTTTAACAAACTCAACTTGGTCCTAATCAATTAAACTTAGCAAAAATACATTTAACCTATTAGCCAAAATTTTAGAGATTATTTTACAACTGAAATTTGACAAGTCGACGGGGCACAATTCACTAAGATAACTTAGGCTATCTATTTTCGGTATCCGGAATAAAATAGTAGAAGACATACCTCTAGGGAGATGTCCGCCTTTGAAGAAATCCTAAATAGCTTTAATAACATCTAGCTGAGTCATATCCCAATATAATTTGTAAAAATGTCTTATGAAGCCATCTTAGCTTGGTACACTAGAAGGATTTAAACCCTTAACTCGCGCTTAAAATCTCTTACTATACGAGTAACCCCTATCAACTAAGCATTAATGTCATCCCCGATATACTTGTTAACCCATGAAAATAAAGACTCATGAACGATTGTGTAACCAACCATAAACAAGTCCTAAAAGTAATTAAAAACTTTAATCCCTATTTTAGACATGTCCTCTACAAAGGTAGCATCCTATTGCCGAAGCCTAAAAGTTAATCACCTTACATTATCTTTAATAAATACATGAAAGAAAGCTATATTCCAATCCTCATCGATAACCCATTTGATTCTTGCATGTTGTCTTAACATATCTTCATCCCATTAAATGAGTTGTGTTAGTTCGGTTTCCTTATCCCGAAGTAAAATAGCTGAATGAGTACTCTTTCCCTAAACTAAATCCAAATCTAACCAAAAAATATCATCCTAAAAGACTTCCATCTTTCTTTGAATATTTTCAAAAATCTCTAAGTTCCACACCCATAGCCTACTCTTACTTTTGATGCAAAACCTCTATAGGTAATCTACTCACCCTAATTGTCCATATAGTTCTCATAAAATCTATAAATTCGGGATGTTCTAATAACATATGTTGAAATCAAAACATCACCCGACCACTTCTCGATTGATGAGCTCGAATCAACATGGGTTATGATATGAGACTGTTCATGTAAGGTGTTGAATAATAAGGTTTGGTCTAGAAGCTAAAAATGAGCCATTTTGCTAACATTATATCCAATCTCTTCTAAATTCTAATCAATCCAATTGATTTTTACACTAAGTATACTTACTACCCATATTTTCCAAGTCGGCCATACCAATTCTATTGCAAGAATTAGTAAACTTTATCATGCCTTGTGTATCCAAGCCATTACCCTCTTATCGTCTCACCGATATATGCTATTACATTAAAATCCTCTCCAATAATCCATAACTCTTAAGTAACTAACATCATCCTATCTAATTCAGCCTATAAGTCCTAGCGTTCTCTCTTATTGCAACTACTATAAACTATAGAAACACGTAAAACACCAAGTCGATGTCCCGATATGTTAAAAGTAAACACCGCTTATGCATTGCCTAACAAATTACTATAATATCCTCATCTAAAAAACCCAAATATGACTATTTATTAGATTATAATGCATGCAAAATTTGTACTTAATAGATTTTGTAATATCATCTATTTTTTCCCTTTTAGTTTAGGATCAATAATAACCAAAAACTTAGGCTTATGTTATTTTTTTTAATAAATTAACATAGTTTATAGGATCTTTATTACCCATTCTCCTAACATTCTAAATAATCCTTAACATAATTAATATGATGTAGAGGAGGGTGCCTAGTGCTTTATAAGATGATCTTATCTTTCTACAACAATCGAGTACTTGTAACTTTATATTCCTCACTAATTTTTAAAACTTCTTAAAATTCTTCTTCACTGTCTTCATTTCTTCCTTCCAAACTCCTTAATGATAAATAGTGGAAGTTCTCCGGTTTTCGCTCTCTTTCATCCTCTAAAATTGATCCCTTTCACATGGTCGGCTCATTCGGGGTGCAACCATCAATCGTATGATAGATATTTTTTCCACTTGTTATCTTCTATTTATAGTAAGGACGTTACAACAATGGTGTCTGCTTGTCCATAAAGCCAATAGTAGTCTTTGGCTTAATAGTGACTTTCCTCTTAAGGATTTCATCACCTAACCTATCTATCACCACATTGTTGTCATCCACTTAGCCAAAGCTATTACTACACCGACACTGTTTATCACTAATATGAATACTATCTAGACATCTAACAACAAAGGTTAGCCCAATCGAATCCTTAACTTTAATGATCATGTCACCTAACCTAATTATTACTAAGACTCTAAAAGACGTGGGGTTTTAGTTATTCACAATCTCGTTCACCTCCTTTTTGTTTTGTTTATATACATATTACTAAGACTCTAAAAGACGTGGGGTTTTGATCTGTTCACAATCCTGTTCACATCCTTTTTGTTTTGTTTATATATATATTTTGTAATTCAAGCATAACAAAACGTTGGCGATCCAACGGTTAGGATAATTGCTTTCTAACCGAGTAAACCTAGGTTTGATTCCTTGTGGACGCATTTGCTTTGAATTTCTCGGCTTGCCTTTTTTCTTTTTTTTTTTCCTTTTCTTTTACGTGTTTACTTAATACCCTAAAAAAACACTTTATTGTGCTATGTTTTTCTCCTCTCCCCGCCTTTCTTCTCCTTTTTACAAGCAAGGTTTTTTTTTCTTTTCTTTTCTTGTTTAGGTAGTTTAGTTTCATTGATTCATGTAACAAGTGTTTCTTTTTTTCTTTTTTTAGTTTAATTTCACTTGTACATGTTTTTTTCTCCTTTTGCTTTTTTTTTTTCATCAATTTAGATTCTTTTTTATTTCATTTTTAAAAATTTTCAAGTTTGTTTTATTTTTTATCTTTAAAATTTTTAAAATTTTAATCCCCTAATTGATGCTCTATACATGATTTTTTTTCTTTTTTTCATCAATTTATGTTATTTATTTATTTATTTAGATGTTAAAATTTTAAAAAATCAATTTTGTATTTTTTTTCATCAATTTATGTTCCTTTTTTTTTTGTATTTAATTAGGTGTTAAAGTTTTAAAAAATCAATCATTATTTTTTTTTTTTTTACACAAATTGACTATTACATAATATATATGATATTTTTTACACATATATATGTTTCTTTGCTTTTTTTCATCAATTTATGTTTTTTTATTTAATTAGGTGTTTAAATTTTGAAAAATCAATCGTTATTTTTCTTTTTTACACAAACTAACTATTATATAATATATACTATATTTCTTATATTTATATGATATATTCTCTTTTTTTTTTTAAAGTTTCACTATACATGTCTTTTTTTCCCCTTTGCCTTTTTTTCATCAATTTAGGTTATTTTTTATTTAATTTTTAAAAAACGTTTTGGATTATTTTATTTTGATCTCTAAAATTTTAAAATAAAAATTATAATCCTCTAACCGATGCACTACATATGCTTTTTTTTCATCAATTTATGTTTTTTTATTTAATTAGGTGTTAAAATTTTAAAAAATCAATCTTTATTCTTTTTTTTTTTTTTTACACAAAGTTACTATTATATAATATATTTGATTTTGTTTACATTTATATGATATGTTTTAAGATTTTAGAATAAATAAACTATTATTATCGTTTAAAATTGATTTTTTCAATAAAAATTTTCATCAAGTTAATTTTTATTTTGATTTTTTATATAATTTTATTTATTAATAAATATGACTTATTTTTTCTATGTAAGGATTTGAATAAGCTTTTTTTATAACTTTTTTCTTTGCTTTTTTTCATCAATTTATGTTCTTTTTTATTTAATTAGTCTGTTAAAATTTTTAAAAAATCAATCGTTATTTATTTCTTATACAAAGTGACTATTATATAATATATATGATATTTTTTACATTCATATGATATGTTTTAAGATTTTAGAATAAATAAAATACTATTATTGTTTAAAACTAATTTTTTTGATAAAAATTCTCATCAAGTTAATTTTTATTCTTATTTTTTATATAATTTTATTTATTAATAAATCGACTTATTTTCTCTGTATACGGATTCGAATAAGTTTTTTTTATACCTTTTTTATTTTTTTAATTATTATATAATCAAATTTTAAAAATTGAATATATCTATTTTATTTTCTTATTTTTTATATAATTAAATTTATCAAAATCAGTTTTATAGTTTTCATTGCACTTTATTAACTTCAATATATATTTTACTATTTAATTTTTTAAAAATATTTGTTTATATTTTATACATTCTCACCTATTAAATATGGTCATAATGTATAAAAAATAATAATATTAGAGTCATTGATTTTATTAAAAATCAACTATGCATCTACATATACAATACCAATTATTAGCTATTATTTTTTTAATATTTAAAATGATTTTTTCAAATAAAGTAACTTAAATAATATTTTAGAATAATTGCCTAGTAATTCACATACAATTTTGTATACTAATATTATTCATTACTTTATAAATAAATATATATAAATCAAATGTTTATGTTTAAAAACCAATCTTCTCATTAGTAAAAAAGTTTCATTTGTTAATTTTCATACAAGTTTTTACGTTAATTCTTGCTTTATTTTTTCGATGCAATGTAATGAAAAAAATATTAAGATGTTTTTTCCTAAATTTTATATTAAAATTTGTTTATTATGGGTTTTCATATATATACTATCTTTTTATATTTTAAAATTAACATATACTTCAGCTTATATTACTCTTATAATTTAAATTTCATTCTTTGAATTTATCATTTTTTATGAAAATTCTCATCCAATTAATATTTTTTATATAAGATTTTATTTACTGATAAATATAATTTATTTTTCTCTCGTGTTTGAATTTTAGAATAAAATTTTAAAACATAATTTTTTTCTTTAAAAAAAAATGGTATAATATATATCATGAATTCTTATAATTTTTAAATAATAGTTGCATATATATAAATTTATAATTATTTTATTCTAAAAGGTTAAAAGTGTATTTGAAATAATTTGTCTTAATTCACTAGATATGGTCAAGCCATATAAAAAAAACTATTGAATCGTTGATTTATTTAAAATTAACTATATATCATCCAACATAATATAAATTATTTAACATTAATATTTTTTTTAACATTATAGAACCAATTTATTTGAAATAGAACAATCAAAATAATGTTTTAAAGGAACCAACTAATTATTCAAATACGAGTTTCTTATGCTAATTCTATTGATTATTTTGTAAATATACATATATAGATCTAATGCATATACTTGAAAAAAAAATCTTCTCACTAATATTAAATAAGAATAAAATTTTATTTTTTCATTCATTAATTTTTATGCAAGTCTATACATTAATTGTAACTTTATTTTTTTGATACATTCTTATAAATATATATATATATATATATATATATATATATATATATATATATATATATATATATATATATATAGTTTTAAAGTATTTGCTTTTGAATTCTTAATTAATATTTAAGGTTTAAATTATTACATATTTTTATTTAAGAATTCTTGAATAAAAAAGAATAAATCATGTTTTTTTTTAGAAGAAATTTTATGAAAAACACACAAAAAATTGTAATGATTAAATAAAAAATCAATGAAAAAATTATAAAATTTTTAAATGATTTTTTTTCTATCTACCCGTAGCCTTGCATAGATAATTTCAAAAATTAATCTTTTCATCAACATTAAATAAGAATTTTTTTCTCATTTTTTAATTTTTATAAAAGTCTATCAATGTATTATAACTTTATTTTTTGAAATAGAATATTATGAAATTATTTTTAAAAATTATTTTTAATTTTTTATTAATATTTTAGTTAAAATTATTATATTTTTTATTTTAAAATCAATCCATGAAGAAGAATGATTTATTTTTTCTTTAATAAAAAATTTATTAAAAAAATTAAGTGAATAAAAAATTGGTTTTGGTTTTTACACTCACCTTTTTTCCACCATCTAATAGATTACCTAGCAGCTTACCTTGGTCTCCTTATCCATTGGAGCCCTTTCAATAGCTCTCTTCTTTTGTACTCTCACCCATTGTTCTTTTTCTCTAGGCTTCACATCAACCTTCTTCCTTAAATCATCCTACTAGACCGAACTTCGTGTACTACCTCCTATCCGATTCTCTTTAAATTTCTTTCGACAACTATCCTTAGTATGGCTTATCAAACCATAAGTCGAACAAAACATTAGGTTTCATTCATATTCAATTTTCTACCAAAAACCTTGATCTTTGTAGTTACCCACCATATCCTACTCGAAGAGGATATGAAACATCAACCTTTAAGTATATCCTAGTAAACATAGGATGTGTAAGCTTTATAGTCCTATCATCCATACATAAGAAATGGCCAATCCCTTCTCTTATTCTTTTAAGATAAGAAGGATTAAAGAAAAGAAATGGCGAGTGACGCAGCTTAACCAAAAGGAAAATGAGAGGGTTGTCCCTTTGAAACCGAAAGTGGGAATTCCAATGGAACACATGATACATGCAATTCATAATCTTATGATCCTCATGTGATAATGCCCTAATCAAATCATTTTCAATATCCATTTTAACCATAACATGATGAGGCTTTAATAATCCTATAACTGGTTCTCTCACCGGATTCCATAATCATTAAATATGGCAGTGGATTCCCTTGATTGTCTGGTTATCCACTCGAGAATTTCGGAATGAGGATATTATTAAGCTATACACCCGTTGTTTCTAATTCTACCGAAGAGAAAAAAAAACAAATAGGTTCGAGTTAATCAATGTTGGTTGTCTTGGTGTAAGAGGGACTTTCTTAAGATGATATGTATTTGGCGTATTCATCTTGATCCCTTGTACGCTCTAATGAGTCACGACACTTAGCATAAGATATAAATGGTTTAGACTTCAACTATGGTGTATCTTAGGCGATCACCTTTTGCGTTGAATTAGGGTCCAAACTCATAGCAGTAATAGCCGTGCTCGCTCAACCATAACGGATGTAGTATTAAAAGATGTTGGAGGAGGAAGCTAGCTTCGAGGTTGCTTGGGACCCGGTAGCAACGGTGGCTAAGCTACCATGGATGTGAGCTCTTTCTCATCACCTTCATACGAGTTATAGGTTCTCTTATTTTTTGAGAGCTAAACCATAAACTTAAAACACAATAAATCATATTATGGAATTGTGTTAAATTAACGTCAAACCTCAAAACCGAAAGGCTTGTCAATTTAGCATGAAATTTAATTAAATCCCGATATGACCGGCATGTCAAGAAATGACCTAATTACTAATGATATTTGACTCGTATTTACCTTAATTGATTTTTTCCTTCTTTTTTTTTTTTTTTTTTTTTTTGACTAAGTTGTTGAGAATAACAACCATTTCTATTAAATATGAAACTCGTTAGGTTGAATTGAATTTTCTAACTATCCTAAGAAGGTATTTTTCTTAGCACGATCTCTCTTCTTATTAACTAAATAGTAAATGCATCACATTAAAAATTACAAAAAAATTAAAAATAAATAGCAAATAAATTCTAAAAATTAACATATAGACCAAGAACCAACATAGGTGAAAACCCTCACAATTTCATATGAAAATAACCAAAGGACACCGAGCATAAAAATTAATCCCAAAATCAATCACATTAATAGTTAAAATGCCAGCCAAATGATAAATAAATTCCGAGTAAATAACGGATGAAATCATAAAATTACAAAAGTTAAGCAAAAAGACATAAATAGACATATATAAAACGCTAAGAGTTTTAGATTAAAATGATAAAGGATGCTAGAATTAAAAATAAACTTATGAAATAAAATGACATGAATTAATAATTAAGTTAAATGATAGAATAATGATAAATACTAAATAAAAATAAAATGAACTCATCAAATTATGAAACTCAATACATAGTCTATATACAAACACACAAGTATACTAAAAACCTTTAGATTAATAAAAAATTTAAAACTAGAAAAAATAATTAAATTTCATAAATGATCCACACTAATAATTAAAATGAGGCAGAGTAATGATTACATAGCAAATAAATGGTAAATAAACTTATAAAATTATTAAAATTAAAATATATGCTAAGAATCATCACATGAACAAATCCTAAAAATGTTAGATTAAAATAAAACCAATAGTAAGCTAAATAACTAAATTGCATAAACGAACTACACTAATAATAAAAATAGGATAAAATATTAAATAAATCACAAATAAATAGTAAATAAAAATTTAAAGGTATGAAGATTAAAATAAATGCTAAGTATTAATACATAAACAAACCCTAAAAATTTAAGATTAAAATAAAACTAAATAGAGGGCTAAATGATTAAATTCCATAAACAAGCAATAATAACAATTAAAATAAGGATCAATATTAAATAAATACCAAATAAATAGTAAATGGACTTCAAAATTGTGAAACTTAAAACACAAATCATGGACAATCAAATGTGCAAACCTTAAAAATTTCAGAATAAAATATTCAAAGCAGGACTATGAAAGTGAGTGAAGACTAAAACTAGCTCCACGGTTAAACCTTTATCAATTTTACCTAAATTAGGGACCTAATCACATAAATCTCACAAGTTTGAGGATCAAAATTTAAAAATAAAAAAAAATTCTTCTTTTGAATATTACGATAGTATACTAGGCAAAGAACTAAAAAAAAAAAAAAAAAAGCAACATTTATACCTTCCTTTCTCTTTGGTTTTTATTAGTTTTAACCTCTAAAATTCCACCTTTTTCTTCTACAAATAGCTATGAGTTTTACTCTAATTGTTTTTCCATCCATTATTTTTAGCCTAGAAAGAGGCTTTTAGAGAGAGAAAATAAACCATGGATGAGAGAGTTATTACCTTCTCGAAGCCTTTCTTAGCAACAATTGAACAAAAGTTATGTAATGATGTTTTAAGGACTAGGTTCTCTTCTTTTTCCTTGCTTTCTCTTTCAAAACTAAATTTACAAATTTTGCACTAACTCTCGTGTTCTTCGCTCTTTTTTTTCCTCTTCTTGTAACCAATGAAAACACACTCTAGTTCTTAGTTTTTTAGTCCCTTAAAACTACCTAGAACTAGAACCCTAACATCATTCATACTTTAAAAAAAAAAAAAAAAAAAACTTAAAACCCCCCCCCTTTTTTTTTTTTTTTTAGTTCTCTCCTTATTTTCTCTTTATTTAGTCTTTTGTTTTCATTGCTACCTAGAAATATAAACCTTTTCATCACTCCATTTTTACCTCATAAAATACGATGACGATGATGATCATAATAATAATAATAATAATAATAAACTCCAGGAAGAAAAACACAAAAAATAAAAATAAAAAAGGACTAGATAACCGAGTGTGCATTGGGCCTTGCTCGAGCCCAACTATGCACTAGCCTAGTTATGGCTATCCCGATCTAGCCTAAATTAGAGAAAACAAATTATGTTAAACCAACCTAGAAATTTCCTATAATATGTACTACCATATCCATACTCAAACACATATTGCCATCTAGAGAGAAAAACCCTAGCAACCAAAAATACAAAGCCAAAACAATAAACACAAACACAGGCCCATCGCTCTACTGCTCGTAAGCCAACACACAACACACACTAGACTTCTAGAACTCGTCCGGATAAGATGATTCTAGCATTGGAAGAATCAATTGATTCTAATCACTATGGACCCCACATGCGTCACTTAAATTTTCGTCTTTGTGAACTTTCTTCCATTTTGGTCCCCGTGCTTTTGATTTTGGTAATTGAACACCTATGTCTTCAAGTTATTTTGGTTTAATTTTTCATCTAAGATTTGTGTGTTGCATGATTTTTTTTAATTCATGTGCCAATGATGTGTATTAAATAATTACCCTAATATTTAGGATGAATGGTTTAATTAAAATTATTTAATTTAGGAGTCTAATTGAATATATTCAAATTTAAATTTCTTAATATTAATTTATATATTTAAAAGGCTTTAAATCTGAATATATTGTTCTTTAGGTGTGTGTAAAATTTAATTTTATAGGCATGGAATAGTTTATCTTCTTGTTTTATTTTGCTTTATTTATCTATTTTTTATTTTTTATTTATCTATTATTATTATTATTTTAAAAAATATGGTTAAGGGATTGACTTAATATATGTAATATTATTTTTTGCTATATATAATGTCCTCAATGAATTGTTCGTCAATGATGAATCTAGCAACATGCTAACATATTTTTTGATGGAAAAATAAAATAGACTAATATAAATTAAGAAGGCCAAGGACCTTGTAGAGGTCAATTGGCTATCTTATTTTTCAAAGTCATTTTTTTTTTTTTTTGTGATTTGTGGTCTTTGTGTATTTAATTTTATTATGTGTTATATTCATATTTATTTGTTGTGATGTTAATCTAGGTTAGTCTAGACGAAGTACGTTTAGGACTCTAGACCAATTTTATTCCAATGATGACACTCTCTTTATTATTATTATTATTATTATTATTATTATATTTTATTTTTTATTAATTTCTTTTTATTTTTTAGCACTCGCTGATTTTGTCTTCTTGCAAATTTTGTTTTGAATTTGACTTTGGGTAGGGCATGAGTTTTATTTTAAAAGTGGCATGGCATGTGGATATGGGCTCAAAACCCATATGTATATTTTTTAGATTATTTTGTTTGGTACTTGTAATTTTATTGTAGGTTTGGTAGGTGAATTTAGGCCTATGGTAGAAGTTCATTTTATTTGAATTTTAGATATTTTGGTTTGGATTTGAGATTGTTTAATTTGAAATGAACTTTAATCTTTGATTTTTTACCTTCCCTTATAGGTTCCAAAGGCTAAATGACCAACATAGGTGCAAGACCTAGTCTTGCTTTTATCTCCAAATCACCTCACTTAAGACTAGTTAGAAAGACACAATAATCAAGATAAAAGGTTAGATATTTAATTGGACTTGCATAAAGAAATTCCCTTAGATTAGAATCGAATGGTAACCTCATTAAAAAGGTACATTAGGGTGACCATTATCTTCTCTAGTTGTGTAATCAATCCCTTTAACTAGAATACTTGGACCAGCTTGCTAGGTTTTTTCTTAATTTTTACATTTAGAAAAATTAAGTGGCGACTCTACTATTCAAACCTTTTTTTTTTTTTGCGATCATCGAGAGGTCACCGTGTGACAAGATGGCGACTCTATTGGGAAATAATGGTTTAACTCATAGTTTCTTTTTTAGGAATTATCTATGTTATTCCAAGCAATGTCCATGTTGAATATCTTTTTTATTCTAGTAAATGATTGTTTTATCTTGCGTTGTTTTTGCATAGTACTTGTTTTACGAGTTGGGTGTGAGATTGTATTACTCTCCTATATATACATCAATACCACATGATACCTACACACTTTTATCGGCTTTATACCCAAACTTCAGCTAAGACTAAATAGAGAGTATCTTAGGGTATTCATAGCTTTGGGGCTTGTAAGTATTTTTAAGATCTTTTGTTTAGATTAGAACTCACTCTTGTTCACTAGTTCTTGTGGAATTTAATATCCTTTATGGTTAGTGCACATAAAGTGGGACTACGTTACCCCACCGGTAACTTGGATAATCTGGAAGCCTTTCAAAAAGCTTTTAGGATTAAATGATCTTATCTAACCCACACTTAATGAAATATAGTCAATCATATAGGTGCGCTCTTCTAAGACAAAGGGAGATTTGTATGCATAACCATATCTTTGTTCCCACCAATTTTTATCATGATCAAGCAAACTAGTATTGAGCATGAGTTAGTGGGTAGAGAGCTGATTCAAAAGCAAGGTGCCAAAGAATGGATTCTCATGGAAAAAGGCTAAATAAGTGTCACTTGTAAAAAAAATTATTAGCATAAACTAACCGTATTTGCATTAAATCAACTAGTGTGTTGCCCGTGATCAATAAAAGTTGTTATAGTGTTTTTATAAATTCTCATAGATATTCCATCTTTAATTAGAATTTATAAGAAAGCCTACTATGTATGACTCAACTCCTAGAACCCCTAACATGTTAATGACTTTCCATGACACAAGATGGACATCGGCATTAACGATCTCACATCCAACCCTAATCGATAACAACCTAGATATTCATTCCAACAACTTATTGCCATATGCAGAAATATAGGTTATACCATAAAAGCTCAACCTTCATAAAAACTCTACAATAATAGACGAAAAAAAAAAGATGAAAAACGAGGAAAGAAACCGGATAAAACAAAATCATGTTAAAGAAATTGATGTTCTTAATGAAGAAATCACTCAATTAACTAGTTTGGTAGAACAACTTCTTTAAACGAAACAAGCAAATGAAGGGACATCTAAAAAGGTTAACTCTACTAACACACTTGCTACTAAAGCTCACATCGGGTTTCTCGCTAGGGCTATACTTTAATCACCTAGCATTGTTGGTCCTTCTCTAGTCGTGCCCACACTTTAAGAAGCATCCCTCAATATGCCATAATCTACACAAAAGGCATCATATCCTAATGGTCTATATCCATTTTTTGTGCTTCCAAGAGGACCCACTAGTCAACTAACTCGACTACGGACACCACCATTGAAGAGTCGATCAAAGGAAACATTGTTGAGGATGACAAGGTCGATAAATTTTAATATATTGAGGAGCACTTAAGGGTTATTTAAGGCATAAACTTATATGACCTAGTGAAAGTCCGTCGAGATATGCCTAGTACCTTACATAGTCCTCCTAAAAAAATTCAAAGAGCCTACATTCATTAAGTATAATGGTACTTAATGCCCCAAAACTCATCTTCAAGTTTATTATAGCAAAATGGTAGATGTCATGCATGATGAGAAGCGCTCAATCCACTTTTTTTTTATGAAAGTATAGATGTTGTAGCTCTTAGATGGTACATGCATCTTGATAAAGTTAATATTCAAAAGTGAAAGGATTTGGTATATGTTTTCATCTAACACTACAAGTTCAACCTAAAAGTGGCTTCGAGCAAACCACTTTGCAAAACATGGAAAAATCAACCAAAGAGTCCATTAAGAAGTGTTGCTACCTAGCATTTAAGGAACTTCTAAAAAAATTTAATTAAAATTTGTTTATTTTGTTTATTTACTTACTAGGGACGTCGGTTAAACCTTGTTTTGGAGTCAACATTTAGTATTATTAGGAAACCTAAAAATAACATCGATTCAAAGATTCTAGGGTAAGGAGTTAGTTATGCCTTCGGGAAGATATTAATCATCCAAAAGCAACCTTTTTGAGAAAAGTTATCACGTCCGAGTTAATCCTAAAAATTTATCTCCTAAAAATTTCTAATTTTATCAAATTATTTCTCAAGTCAAAATTCTAAGTTTATTATCTAAGTTGAATTAATTTTTGTCATTTTTTATGACATCATATTGAATCAATCGTTGAACTCCATTGCTAGGAGTTTCATCAATTTAACATCGAATCTAGTTTAAGTCTTAACATAACTTATTGGTTAGAGAACGACCTAATTACTAAGGAGATGGTTTTGAAATTTATGATAACATCAGTTCCTTTCAAATAGAAGACTTGTATTCCTAGTAATTATATATATATTGTTTGTTTTCTTTTTTTTCCTTCTTTTTATGTCTCTTTTTCTATCATTTTTCTTTTCATTTTTATGTTTTTTATATTTTTCAAAGTTGGTGGAGAATCATCATTAGTCCTTAAAAATTAGGAGACTAGATGATTTGCCCACCAAAAGTTTAAAAGATTAAAATATAAAACATACATATGACTCTAAAATTATCCACCATAATTTTAGATTTAATTAATATTAAATAATAGACTAAACTGGATTTAAACACTAGAAGAAATTATTAGCTAGGCATGAAATTAAATAAATTAAAAATAAGTCGGTAAAGGGACTTAAAATTCTACATAAATAAAACTAAGCTAGAAATAAAAACATGAAGAATGCATAAAAAATTATTGTTTAAATTGAGCAAGGAAGGCTACTAGACATGCCAAAGCTTAAACCTATAAGAGAGTTCGTTGGGCCTTTGGGCCAATTAGGCTTTCGACGCATTAGGCCAAGCCCACTAGACATGCCAAAGCTTAAACCTATAAGGCACAACCCGGGTTGAATCTTTTTCCTCATAAAAAAGCTAATCACCAAGCAAGCTCAGCTTGATCCATCTTCCAGCCCAACCTACACTAAACAAAAATCAGCCTTAACCTAACTAGCCCAAACGTCTTTTTCTTTTCTTTCTCCTAGCCCCTCTCTTTCTTTTCTTTCTTTTCCTTATTTCTTCTTCTTCTTTTTCGTCATCTCACAACACAGGTGTCTAGGACTAAAGCTTAGACTAACCATGAAATTGTAGACGTGAACCTTAAAATTATATGTTTGAGTAACTAGACCCTCGACAACATCATTGATTCGGGAAAATAACTAACTAAAAACAAAGAAAATGAAAGGAACCATACTTGTAGAATCTTGGTAGATGAAGGAGATGGCTTACAATAGGGATAATTTGTGACTTGGAGTAATTTAAGAGCTTAGAACGACCTTTCTTGAAACCTAGATGGTTGAGTGTTGAGATTACGACTACTTCTTGTTCGAAGGACCAATTTGAAAAATTTTAATAGTGAGAAAGATAACAAAGTTCATCAACTAGAGTCTACCAATAGCCAACTAAGAGGGCAAGGGAATAATAATGGCATCCAAAAAAACTTTTTTTTCAAACAAGAAACATCAATAATCAAGCATCATGCTTATATGCACTTCTTATGAACACTGCTAGTATTGATATAGGTCATTTATTGTCATCACCTCTCACCTATCAACAACCTTTTAATTATTAGTCGAGGCCTCCATATAAAAGTAATCAAAGCAACAAAAGATACTAAGACATACCGCCTTTTTTCTTATGTCTCTAGGTGAGTTGTTTAAGCATCTTATCTCTATCGATTAGGCTATCCCCATCCCTACATCTCTAGATCAACCACCATATCTATATTGTTATAAGCCCGATAAGAAATGTGACTACCACTCTAGCGTAGTAGGATATAGTATTGATAATTGCATGACTTTCAAGAGAAAATTTTGATCTCTAATAAACCATGGTTAGATCTCCTTAGAAGACATTTCAAGCACACCAAACACCATACCAATCTATTGGTGAACCATACCATTGCTAACACAAAAGATGAAAATGCTAAAGAAGATCACATGGAGGTCGACATAGGCTTCTACTTTACAAATTGAGTTTTAGATCCTTGAACATTGTTTGTTGAAATATTTTATTTGGTTTTTGGCTAAACTAAGTGGCGATTTTAATAGCATTAATTATCATCTTATATAACCTTATTATTGACTTGAAATAAAGTGATATGCACTTGAAATTATCATTTAGCATTATATTTCTTCCTTAACGGGAAGAGATGTAATTGTAAAGGCATTCATCCAAAACTCTTTTAAAAAATGGTCACATCCCAAAACATGTCATGCAATTAATAGGAGGCAACATCCTTTTTTGGAATCTTAAACAAAATCTCTTTACTTTAAACAACACATGTAAAAGAGGAGTCTTGTCATAAGGATAAAAGAAAATTTTTGATGCTCTAAATGATGATAAAAACATTAAAAGATTTCATGAATTCAGACTCTTCACTTCTTTTCTTCAATTTTCAAAAACAATACGATCAAAAGGAGTTAAAAGCTGAACAAGTTGGTTTTGAAATGAGAAAAGTTCATTCTTGATATATCCTTCATAAATGATCATGAAAATCACTTACGATCCCCTTTTAAGCCTTAATAAATTCTTATGATGATAAACAAATACTAGGATCACCCTCACATTGGGGTAGAATATGCTTAAAATATAAAGATGAATAGCTCATCAAATAAAAAGTTAGAAAAAAAAATTGTGTAAAGTTTGTTAATAATAGCAACCCGAATCAAGATTACAATGAATTCATCCTAAAAAAAATCATTAACATCCTTATTCCGAAAGAAGATCGAAGTTAATAATTGAGATTTTTGGAGCAATACCATCGGCGAGAATAACAAAGTCAAATAGAAACTTCTTAAGAGTGTGAAAGTGGTCCTTCATCATTCACACCTTTAAATACATTTTGACCAGTTATATCCTTTTCTTCAAGACCCCAAAACCAACCTAAGTTACTTGCTTTTAAAAGTTCTTTTGTATCAAAAGTAAATTATTCAAGCTAATGAGTTTTATCCTTAAAGAGAAGGAGAAAATGATTTTTTGATGTACTTACATGTTCTATTTCATTATTTATGGCTTCAAATTATAAGAAAAACACAAGATAAGACAATCAATTCAATCTAAAAATCACATTTTGGGCTCGTCTTTTTGAAAACATGACCTTCTATTTTACAAAACACTCGTTCAAGCTCTTTGCTCTTAAAAACCATGCTTTGTGATCTCTTTCCAAAGAATACCGAGAAAATATCCATTTTCAAGATCCTTTTTACAATTCAAATATGATTGCGTCCTAATATTTGAGTGATATATTTTGGCTTGTGATTAATCATTCAAATAACTTATGAATGAATATTTTTCAATGCACATCTCTAAGATTTCTATGTAATAGTTTGAACAATAAGAAGAATGCCATTAAAATTCACTACATAGTCTTCAAAACAAAATGATTATTTTCAACAAAGATTCTTATTAAATTGACTTGAATTTGTAAAAGTATGAGCTAAGAGAATGACGTTGAAATAGTCAATACGAGTAACATAGGCCGAGTAAAGCTAGACTAAAGAGGCAAGTGGATGGCATAAAAACAATTTGATTTAAGGCATCATAGCTGAACAAGAGGACAAGACTATGATACTAAGGGTTCTATAAAGATAAAAAAATAGAATCTGGATTGGTGATAATAGCAAGACTTACCTTAAGGGCATGCAACAAAGATGATCTAAAGGTAAATGATAGTTTAACAAATGTCAACACTTGATAAAGGCATATGACCAATCAAATTCTAGAGTTAAATGTTAGCAAAGGGGAATGAATATGACCATGATCTTTATATAAATCAATCATGGTGCCTAATGGGGGTAGTATGGTCTAATAATGAAGAGTTAGATTATGTTTTCATAGGTCAAGTGTAACAAGTAGAAAGCCCGAACTACAAGAAGCTCTAGCTAACTAGCATCGAGAAACAAGATCCAAGTCGATTCTCTAAATTTGAGGCAATTAATTGAGCTTTACAATGTGTGACCTATATTTCTTATACAAGCACCACCCTCATAAAAAGCTTATAGGTTTGTAACTATTACAAGCAAAGAAAATTACAGCTTGAAAGGACAACTTATTCCCTTTTAAATATAGTTTTCAAAATGTCTAGGTGGTCACCCTATCAAGATGACCAATCTTTGAAAAACATTCAGTTAGACACCCAATTAAGATGACCGAGTCTTTCAAAAAATATATAGGTGATCACCCTATCAAGATGACTAATCATTCAAATATCTAGGTGGTAATTCTATCGAGATGGTTAGTTTTTAAAAAAGTCTAGGTGGTCACCCTATTAAGATGATGAAGCTTGAAAAATGTTCAATTGGTCATCCTGTCGAGATGACCAATTATTCAAATGTCCATGAATTCACCCTATCGAGATGATCAATTTTTAATAAAAATTCAAGCATTCACCCGAGTTGAGATAGCCAAGCTTCAAAAATATCCAATTGGTCACCTATCGAGAGGACCAATCATTCAAATATCTAGGTGGTCATCCAATCAAGATGACTAGTTTTCTAAAAAGTCCAGGTGGTCACTTTAATATAGTGAATTGATTTTTATAAAAAGTTTGGTCGTTACCCTATGAAAATGATCAATCTCTCTCTTAGGAACATCATTCAAATATGAAAGGTCATATTTCAAACACTACAAAATTTCAAAAAGATTTTGTTTATTTCATCATGTAATAATGGTTTTTGATGATGGATTCTATTTTCTAAAATCAAATCACTTCCAAATATTTCATATATTTGATTTGATTTCTTCACTCCAAAAGAGCTCGTATATTCATGAATTGTTTTTTTTTTCAATCAAATTACCCTAAGACAATTTGTATATTTGATTCATTTTCAAAATCAAATTACTTGTAAGAGGTTTCGCTCTCTAATTTTGTCATCCTTTCATAGCCACATCTTTTCTTTATAAGCTCATTAAGTTAATATGTATGAAGACTTATTTTTTTACATCCTTAACAAGTAAGCATTATAAAGAGAGGATAACTATCATCACCATATTTTTTATCCTAAAAAAAAAGACAAAAGAAAAAACATAAAAAATAAATAGAAATAAAAAAAAAAGAGTTAGATAACCGGGAATGCGCTAGGCCTTGCTCGAGCCTAAGCATGTGTTAGGCCTAGTTGTTGTTTTCATGATCCATCCCAAATTAGAGTAAGAAATTAGGTTAAGCAAGAAATTTCCTATAAATACACACCATCTTATCCACATTCAAACACATATTGTCACGTATAGAGAAAAACTCTAGCGAGTAAAAAATACAAAGCCAAAACAATGAGCCGCAAACACAAGGTCGTCGCTCACCATTTTTTATCCACCACATAACACACATCGGACTTATAAAACCACCTAGATAAGATGATTCTAGCATTGCAAGGATCAACCAATTCCAATCACTATGGATCCCACACGCACCGCTTAAAGTTCTACCTTCCTTTGTGAACTTTCATCTAGTTTGGTCCTCGAGCTTCGATTTTGGTAATTGAACCGCCCGCATCTTCAACTTATCTTAGTTTAATTTTTCATCTAACTTTTATGTTGCATGATTGTTTCTTTAATTCTTGCACCAATGATGTGTATTATATAATTAACCTAATATTTTGGGATGAATTATTAAATTAAAATTTTAGATTTGGAGGTCTAATTCAATAGGTTTAAATTTAAATTTTTTAATATTAATTTATATATTTAAAAGTCTTTAAATTTAAATCTATTATTGTTAGGTACGTGTAAAATTTAATTTTATAGGTAGGAAGTATTTAATATTTTGATTTTATTTTTATAAACATATTATTATTATTTTACAAAAAAAGGTTAAGAGGTTGACTTAATATATGTAATGTTATTTTTAAGTTCTATATATAAAGCTCTTGAGGAATTGTTGGTCAATGAAGAAGCTACCAATAGGCTAGCATATTTTTTATGATAGAAAAATAAAATAGACCAATATAAATTAAAAAGGCCAAAGACCTTGTGAAGGTCAATTAGAGATCTTATTTTTGGTGGAGTTGTTTTTTTTTTTTTTCATGATTTGTAGTCTTCGCACATTTAATTTTGTTATGTGTTACATACATATTTATTTTTTATGATGTCAGTCTAGGTTAGTCTAGACAAAGTATGTTTAAGGCCCGAGACCAGTTCTATTCTAATGACATAGCTCTTTTTTTTATTATTATTATCATATTTTATATTTTATATTTATTTTTATGTTTTAGTGTTACTCGATTTTGTCTTCTTAAAGATTGTATTAATTTAACTTTGGGCCTAGCTCATAAGTTTTATTTTAAAAGTGACATGGCAAGTGGATATGGGCTTAAGGCATGTATGTATATTTTTTAGATTATTTTGTATGATACTTGTAATTTTATTGTATGGTTTGACAAGTGAACTTGGATCATGTTCATTTTATTTGAATTTTAGATATCTCGGTTTGGATTTGAGATTGTTTAATTTGTAATGGGATTTAAGCCCCGATTTTTACCTTTCCATATGAGTTGTAACGACCCAATGACTAATGTAGGTGAGAGATCGAGTCTTGTTTCTATCTCTAAACCACCTCACTTAGGATTGATTAGAAAGGCCTAATAATTAGGATAGAAAATTAGATATTTAATTGGACTTGGCATAAAGAAATTCTCTTAGATTAGAATTAAATGGTAACCATATTAAGAGGGCCATTAAGGTGATCGTTTTCTTCCCTAATTGTATAACCAACTCCCTTAACTAGAACTCTTGGACTAGTTTGCTATGTTTTTTCTTAGTTTTCACCTTTAGGAAAATTGAGTAGCGACTCTATTATTCAAATCTTTTTTCTTAGGATCATTGAGAGGTCATCGTATGACAAAACTCATCCCTCTATTCTATTCCACTCTTATATCCCCTCCTCTAATTTTGATCTCAAACATTGATTTTTATTTATTCCATTTTGACCTTTCATTTCACATCTCGTTTAAGCTCCTCACCCTCTCGTTTGTTTTGTATTCTTGTTACTATCTTGCCTCATCTTCTTTCATGATCCATAAGTTTTGGATCATGAAAAGACGTAAGGACAATGAGAATTTTTTTTCTTTATTGGTGTTGGCAAGGAGGGCATTTGAGTGTATTACTTAAGATAGGTGGAGGCGTGATTTTTGGGTTGGTATAAATGCGAATCAAAGCTTTTTGGATGGTAATATAATTGTTAAATGAGAAAGATGATGAATAGTTAAAAGGAAAATTTTGGCATTTAAGTTCAATCTACCATTCACAAGTTTCTTCTATTCCAATTCCTCCGGGTTTTAGTTTTTTCCACAATCAAGCTCTTCAATTTAGAGTATTTTAGCCCCTCGTCTCTTAATTCCCGCACATCGACCCTTAATTCTTCCTAACCTCTAGCCTAATGTTCATGATGTTCCCAAATTGGCCCACATAATTTTCAATTTAATTACAATTGGATCCCATTGTGATTAATCTAAAATGAATTCTATCTTTTTTTTTATACATATTTTTTTATTTATGATAAAGTGGTGAATGAGAAATTAAATCAAAACTAAAAACTAAATAAAACAAACCTACTATTAACAACAAAAATAAATATTTATAAGAAATATACATTATATAAATATAAATAAATTTGTAAAAATATGTAAAATAATCATGAGGTTCAAAAATTGAGTTATGATAGTTGTCCTTTATTTACAATACTTATGTTTCAAAGTCAAATGAAAAAATGATATTTTTTTATTGATTTTTCATAATAAGCTTATGAAGAAAAGGTTTTTTTTTTTAATGATAATATTTGTGGTCACATTTTCATGGGTGACCAAACCATTTTGGTGCTCTTGTTCTCAAAAGTGATCTTCTCTAATGGTCTTGTTCTTAAGAGCGACATTCCGTAATGGTCTTGTTCTTAAGAGTGACCTTCCTCGATGGTTTTGTTTCTTAAGGGTGACCTTCTCTAATGGTCTTGTTCTTAATGGTGACCTCTCCTAATGGTCTTTATTCTTAAGGATAACCTACCCTAATGATTTTTGTTCTCAAGGACGATCCGTCTTAATTACCTTGTTCTTAAGGTCAACTCCGCCCTAATGGATGATTTATTTTTAGACAATCGTGCCTAAATGATGTTCTACTTTTAGGTGACCTCGTGTGAAATGATGGTCTATTTTTAGGCGATCCTACCCGAATGATAGTCTATTTTTAGACGATCCTACCTAAAATGATG
The DNA here is from genome assembly GCA_963924115.1 of Dovyalis caffra. Lineage (NCBI taxonomy): Eukaryota > Viridiplantae > Streptophyta > Magnoliopsida > Malpighiales > Salicaceae > Dovyalis > Dovyalis caffra. The sequence continues at coordinate 687,503 of CAWUPB010000351.1, forward strand.
GTTTGTTTTTAGGCAATCCTATCTAGGTTAGCCAGTTTGGATGATAATTTATTTTTAAGTGACCCTACTCGAAATGTTATTTCTAAAACGTATCAATAAACCTAATTATTCTTATTAGTTTCTTACCATTAAGAAATATAAGCTATCATTTTTATGCAAGATCATGCATCCTATGGAGGTGCAAAATAAATAAAAATTTTGTTCTCCTCCATCTAAAGTTTTCAATATCAATCATTGAATTAACTAACTATATTAGCAACAAAATGATTAGGAGTTACCTCTTGTAACATAGAAATCAATTTACCAAAAAAATTGTCCAAACATTTGGTCTCTATTAATGATCCACACAACTTAAACACCCATGTAAGAAGTAGCACAAATCATTGTGCTAGCTCCACCTTTTTCTCGTAAAGTAAGTTTTCTCTAAAAAATCTTTTAAGGTTAGTGTATTATATTTTCTAAGAAAAGTGTTGTGGGTTTGCTCTTTTTTAGGAAAGAGACATTCATAAATTTTCTAACTTTTAGATTAATTATTATTATAGACATATGCTCACTCTCTCTCTATATATATATATGTGTGTGTGTGTGTGTGCGTGACAAGCAATTCATTGTTTTGAGAAGAAATTGTAACTTATGTGGGCTTAATTTAACATTATCCTTTAGTGCTCATGATTATCCATCCTCTAAAAATATCTTACGGACTTTAACTTAAGCTTATTAGGCTAATTATTTACCAATTAATCTGGACCATCCAAATAAACTCGGGTTAGATATTTTTAGAGAGGCCCAAATTAGGAAACGATTTTCCAAGTTACCCTTAAACCTAAATTAGGAAACTGATTTTTATTTTAAGTAACGGACTTTCAAATTTGGAAAATAATTTTCAAATTAGGAAACCGATTGCTAAAATATAAAACTAATTTCAAAGAAAGGAAACTTTTTCCAAAACCTTCATTTCTCTTTTTCAATGTGAATGTTTAAACTTGTGTGTGTGACTCAATAAACTCCTAGATATATTGGCAACATATCGAGAAGATAAAAGACACTTCTTTTATTTTTTAACTCATAAATCAAGATTGGTATTTAGCAAAGCATCATGACTACTCAATTCTCTAGAAGGATTACTAGATCCACATTAACCTTTCATAAGTATGGTTTCTATATAATTCATTCCTCATATCAATTTATCATAGTGTGATCTTGAACTAGATTTATTCCATTCAATTATGATCACACAAGTTTTCTTGGATCTTCAATTGTCTTACCTCTCAAGTATTCCAATTATACTCTATTGGTATACTTCCACTATAGGCACGGATTCTTAAACGGATATTCATCAAAGTGCAATATGATAACTCCTTTAGTATATAAGAAATAACATATCCAATCTCGATCATCCACCTATCTCCATTAGATTCCTAATGGACCTAACAAATTACCCACATGTAATTGTTTATTGAGCCCATCGAAAAAAATGTCAAAATACACCAATCCTCTAATGAGATCATCGTGATGAATTTAAGTTAAAGGATTATCTATACTCATCTCATATGAGATTCTTATAGACAATACCAAATAAGTTCTCATGGTAAGTCACGTCCGGTGATATATTCTTTAACATTATTCAACTAATTGCTTGCTTTGGCATCACCATTTAGTAGATGTGAGATCACATACCGTTATCTTATGGAAATAACATAACACTCACAAGTCTTATCCTATATTATCAATGTCCAATCTTGACAATGCTATGACTTGGGACATTTAATGATATCATTTAAATGCATTAATGTTTATCTCATATCTTTTGATCAATCATTAATGTAATGCATATCATATGAGCTTCTATCTATTTCTATCAAATTATAAATAAAAAGAATTAATAGAAGGACTTATTTATTAGTATTAAAAATACAAAAATACAATATATCAAACCATCTAAACAACCGAATGATGCTTTAAGCAATGATTGTATATCTTTATGTTTGGGTTATGCCGCATAAGCTTCAACTTAATCCTAAGAAGGCTCAGTTAAGAAAGGTGTCTTTATTGCATAAAGAACTTTCTTATGTTAGAGGACTATCCTCGGATTCATTTCTTAGTCAAAGAAGGTTATGACATTGAAGGCATTACTTCCATTAATTATTGATCATATCGATATCTTACTAGTCATACTATGCAACAACCTAATAGGATAGAAAATTGTATGATTCGACTAATTGATTTACAATTTTAAATGAAAGCATAAATTAAGAAATGAAATCTATGTTCACTCTCATTATTTTCTTTAAGTTTTATAACCTTCAATATAGGACTCGAGAAAACTTTTCGATTCATTTTTCTTAGTGGGTTAGGATCTCATCTACAAACATACATTAACCTTGAGTTATCTTAACAAGTCATATATAAATAAATTAGGTAGGTAACTCCTTACTAATTGCATCCAATGCACTCCCTAATCTTATTGGTATGACAACTCCTTATTAGCTTATATCTTATGTGAATACCAATCTTTACCTACAAATTCGATGGACCTTGAATTATCTTTGCCTATAAATTTGATAGACCTTAAGTTATATCAATAAGCTCAATAATTTATTTTAAGTTAGACCTAAATGTTTAGAGATATAGCATGGCTTATGATTTGATTCCCTCAAGGAAGAAATGACCTTGAGTTGCCTCAATAAGTCAATAACGACCAAGAGAGTTCTCTACTCATAACATTGGAAGACATATAACTTGATATTTGTTTAAAAGACTTTATATTGTATGGTCTCATTATTTTAATCCTATCATGCATACTATAGTTTAATCATATTACTATCATGCGGATTCGAATTCAATCATATCATAATCATGTATATTATAGTTCAATTACATCAATCTCATACCTTACTCAAAGACTAGTGAATGGTAATGAATTTCTACTACTAGTCCCATCGAGCCACAAGGAGACTAATGGGTCATAAACCTAAGTGAAAATTATTATATTTTTTTCACGATTGTCTTTTTTCTTGGCTCTTTCTCTTTATACCTACTATACTAATCTATCTTCTACTTTTAAAATTATTAAGTATGAAACCTTAAGTTACATTTGAGGGGAGTAAGATGAGAAAAGAAATATAGTAGAATAAAAGAGAAGGCAAGACACATAGGCCTTATTTAATCAAAAAATTAGAAACATACTTTCCCAATAACTAGGTCAACTAATCCATACCATTAACCCATTTTAACACCCTTGACCTAGGACCTAAATAGGTCAAGGATATTACCACCATACCTCACAATGAATGTAAGACACAAGACTCTATGTCCTTTTTATTGTATTATTAATAATAGTTTTTGTTATAGAAGCCATTAAGTAGTTAATAGGTCTAACTTTTGCTTACAAATTTCAACCCAAAATGCACTATTAAATTTTTTCCCTTTAGACATTTTATTTTAAGAGCTTAGTTTGAAATTAGCTGACTTATGAGTCTTAGTTTTGTCAAACTCTTTTTCTATAAGCCGGAATAAATTTATCTAACTTATACCTTTTAATTAATAATCTAAAATTTTCTTTTATTAAATATTATCTTTTATAAAGATTATTAAGTTATTTATTTCTATTTTCCCATTATTATTTTCGTGTCTATATGATTATCCGTATTACTATCAAACAAGTAGCATGCAAGTATTAAGCTAACAAAAACTACAACTACACATTACTATTTTATTATATATTAGCATGTACAAAATTGGTTGATAGGTTTACAACCTACTTTTCTTTTTACATGAGACTAGCTTAGTACCACACTATTTAATAAAAGTAGTTTTTATAAATTTATAAGTCTACTTTTCCTTTATTAGCTAGCCTTCTAAACCTCGTTCACCTATTCATCACCTAGACCATTATATAAAACAAAGTAGCCATACCCAATACATATATCCGAATACCAAGAATTAACAACATAATCACATGTAGTGGGTTTAACTTATGGCCACATGTAAGATACACTTGGCGAAAAGATAGGGGATTTCCTTCAATAACAACTCTAATAAGAACATAGCCATCATTTTTTATTCCTCACCCCTAAATCACAAGAACATGGTGAGCTATTAATCAATAAGTTAGTCACGCATGCTATGCATACATGTATGCTAATGAATGCACTTTAAAACATTTTTTTATGTCCTTATTGAAGTCCTTTAAAATCCTTTTCATGCCTTTTGAAATCCTTTTTCCTTTTTCAAACATGCCTTATTGAATGTATGCTATGTACACATCCGTACATGTTTAGCCCTCTTTCTTTTATCATTTCTTTAGTTAAGGCCTTTACCAATACTCCCAACTATTGAGGCCTTTACCAATTCTTTTGATGAAAAAATGCCTTTGCCATTTTTTTTTCAGTTATGGCCTTTATCAATTCCCTCAACTATCGAGGCCTTTACCAATTCTCTTGAAAAAGAAAATGTTAGAGATAATTAAACCTCAAAAACTTTTTCCTTTTTCTTTGAAAAATCATGAAGAAAAACCTTTTTATGATTTTAGCATATACGTTCATTTAAATATAAAACAAAATATCCTTATGAATCAATATAATACATGCTAAGAATGTAGTGTATTTATGCAATAAAATTGCATACTTCACAAAGTAAGCATGTATATAGGAATCAATTATCTTTCACATTTCAATCCATGAGATTCCATTCAAGGTACATAACCCACTTAAGTGAAACATTTAAAGAAGTGCACCATATAACATCACATTTGGCAACATTATTCAATCAACAAGACATCGCACCCATGTAAATCATTCATTTCACACTTTCCATAGCATAGGCAACCATGCAATAAACATATAATGGCACACCTTAACACATGTAATACATGTAATCAACCATGAACTCACTAACCTAAATAGTGGTATGGTTCATTAAAATTTTCTTCCTACATTATCATATATGGTCGAAACTTTTCCTTCACCTAAGTTATGTGAATTTTTCTTTTTATTCACAAAATTCATATACTAACCTATTTAATTATTCTAGCTTCATAATTTAAACCATTTAATAACCATCATACATAAATCAAACTTTTAACCCTCATTTCTCCCATTTAGGCCAAAGCAGACCAAGGTTAAGCTAGATATTTTTTTTCTAATTTTAATACTATTTCACTTGTTCAATCATCTAATTATACTTTAATAACATGTAATCTACTAATTAAGCATCCATAAATCTTAAATTTCCTTGATTTGGCTAAATGTATACCTAGGTTAAACAAAAGGAATTTTTTAATTTTAATATTAATTTTCATGCTAAATCATCTAATTACACTTCAATAACATGTATTCAATGAATTAAACATCAATAGATCAAGTACATCATAAACCCTAATTTCTACTATTTTGGACAAAACTTTCTTTAACAATTAGGCTAGGAAATTTTTTATTATTATTTTTACTACTTGTGTACATGCTCAATTAGCATATTCCATTATCAATTTCAATAATTTCAACACCTAAATCATTTCTTCCAAATCACATGTCCAAGAACACTAACCCTAATCAATTTAATTTACTCAATTAAACTTAAATTAACTATGCAAAATCAATAATTCACATTAGAAAAAAAATTCTTGTGATATAGTGAGACTAACTTACCATAAATGCTCCAATTTAATTCTTTTCGGATTGAATTTTCTTCCTCCAAGTTTAAGTCACTTTCCAAATTTTTCCTCCTTGGTGTTTTTTATCTTTAATTATAATTCTAGACTTAATGGAGTATTTTAAGGATGTTTTTAATGTTTAGGTTGAGTTAACTTATTTTTGGGAATTTAGTTGGCAAGGGTTAGGCTTGGTTTTTCCTTTTTTTCTTCCATTTTCTTCTCCTCCTCCTAGCCCAATTTATAGGAGCACATGGATGGACTTTTCTTTATATTGACTTGATCTTGGCCCTTCATTTAGTTTAATCTCTACCCTTAATTCTTCTTTTAATCCTAGCCTTTTATTTGATTTAATCTACACCATCTATTTTTTTTTAATCTTAACCCTTCATCACTTTAATCCTAGCCTTCCATATGTTTAATTAATTATTACATTCATTTAATATGGGAGGGGGAGATCGCGGGTTTAGGGTGAAAAATCTTGGTCAAAAGCTTTATTTTAGTCCCTTGATTTATCTTATTATTTTAATTTCGTTTCTATATTTAAGCCCCTCTAATTTTTAATTAACTATTTTTTTATCCTTCCCTAAGGCTTTTTTAATATCTTTATGAACCCTAAAATTTATTTTAGGGATAAAATTTTTAATTTTATCCAATTGAGTCCCTAATTTTATACAATTAGGTCCCTAATTATATGCAATTAAATTCCTATACACATAATTAATTCCATAAACTTTCGTAAAATAATTTCTTTTTATAATAATTTCATGCACTCTCTATAGTAATTTATTCACTAATCACCTAATTTTTATACACTTATTTAGGTACTCAAAATAATTATTTTGTATAAAAGTGCACTAATCACACATAAGAAAGCCAATAAAATATTTACCAAGCACGTAAAAATTATCTTAAGTGCACGAAATATTCTAGCACCCTCTAGCAATTATTCTATGTACACAAAATAATTTTCATACATATTTAAAATATATTAGTTTATTTATTTACGGAGTTCAAGGTATTACACCCTCTCCTCCTTATTAAAATTTCATCCTCGAAATTCCAAGCTAAATAATTTAGGATATCTAGCTAGCATTTTTTCCTCTTTTCCACATTGCTTCCTCAATATTGTGGTTCCTCCATAATAATTTTACTAAGGAAAATTATTTTGTAATTGGTTGACTTCTCGGTCCAACACTTGTATCGATCCTTCCTCCTAACTTATATCGAGTCGGAGGTCTAATGGGTCATTACTTAGTATATGATTTGGGTCTTTAACATATTTTTGAAGGATGGACACATGAAATGCATCATGAATTAAGAAGAGAGAAGCTCGGTAATGGTAGCTCGTATGCTATGTCACCGATTCTCTCTAGTATTTCATACGATCCAATATATCTCGGACTTAACTTTCATTTTCTTCCAAATCTCATTACACCTTTCATTAGAGCCACCTTTAAAAATACCTTATCGCTGACCATAAATCCTAGCTCTTTTCTCCTTACGTCCGCATAATGTTTACGTCGGCTTTGGGTCGTCTTTATTCTTTCTCTAATTCATTGCACTACATTAGTTGTTTGCTAGATTAACTCTAGTCCCATCAATTTTCTTTCACCCACATCATCCCAATTTATTGGTGATCAGCACTTCCTTTTATATAAAGCTTTATATAGTGTTATGTTAATGCTTGCTTGAGAACTATTATTGTAAGTGAATTCAGCTAATGATAGGTATCTTTCCTAGCTTGCGGACCGATTCAGCACACAAGCCCATAACATATCCTCTAGTATTTAATTCATTATATTCCTTTTAATCATAAGTAAATAATAATTTAAATGAAGAAAAAAGGTAAACAATTTTAACTTATAAATATTAAATCGGTGAGTTAAATAGAGATGATACTTGAATTTGCCTTTTGTTGATCACTTATTACGATCCAAGAATTTCCACCAATAATGCCAAGATTCTTTGTAAGAAAATCTATAAACTATCTCTAGTTCTCTCCATTCTCACTATCTATAACAGCCCATGCTATAAGAAATATTTGCTCATTGGCATCCCTCCCTACTATAGTTAATAAACAACCTTCCAAAAGTATTTTTTAAAAAAAATTATCAAGACCAAACAATCTTTTATAACTACCCAAAAAAAACTATTTCTTAATGCTCAAAATCGACATAGAATCTTCTAAATTCAAAATTTCCATATTCCATAAGTTCAAAACAAAATGTTCCTAATCTATCTGCTCTCTTCAACTTAAGAATATATGATCTCATTCTTGCATAATGCTTATTGAGGGACCATTTCAACATCTCTAAAGCCAAATTTCTAGCCTTATAGTACATTTGAATATTGATAGTGCATAACTCTAATTAATAGTATCTTGCGAGTCCCTTTATAAGCCAATTAGGATTATTTCAAAACTTGTGAATATATATTTTCACTAGCCATAAATAAGAAGTTAGCCTATTTGTCACTAATCTTCCATATTTATGGTCAATATCAATACACTTCACTTCAAAGTTGTGTTCTAACTGTTTCTTACTTGCATGCACTATCTATTCACAACTTTGTACATAATTAGCTTTCATAACCATCTTTGAACTTCTTACCCAAGTCAAATGTCTTTCATTTTCAATACCATATAACTACATAGCTCATTTAAATTGTTTTTCATCTGTAAATTTCATTCTAGCCTTGAACCCTAAGTCTTTATGGTTACATGCGGGATCATAAACAATCCCTCTATCCTTTTTTTCCTTATCTTATAAGCAAATACATCATCTTCATCACTTTTAGAAAGGGTAATTTACTCATCCTCATTGTTTTTGCATTTATTTGTGTAGCCTCCTTGAGTAGGTTGAGGTATATTAGGTCTTACTAATTTATTAGTTCTTCTAACTAACGGGGTAGGAACCACAAATTCATCATTAAATTGAAGTCCAAAACCACATTTTCTCCTCATGTTTCTCTTTACTTTCTAGCCTAAACTAATTCTTCATCCATAAAACTTTTAGAATCACCATTGCTTAAACTACTATCGCTCTATAGTTCCTCATTTGGTAAGTAGTCAACATCATCATCATTATTGGCATTTTGCTCATTATCATCAGTACCTACATCTTTTACATTCTATTCATTGTCATTATCATCAACATTCTATTTATGATCACCATCGGTAACATTCCGTTCATTATTATTATCGGTAACTTTTTATTCATTATCATCATCATTTACATCTCTACTGTTTGTCACATTAATTATAACATTTATATTTTCACTCAAACTACCGTCACTTTCCGGTTCCTCTTCCGCCTCAACAAACATATTTGCGCACCTATGTTCATATGCAATACTTAACATGTTCATAAAAACCTCACCCTCATCTATAATTAAACCGCCATCACTTAGACTTAACCTAGGTTGTTCAAATACAATAACCTTTAATGTCTTATATCGACATTTAATAATAATATTGTGAAGGTATTTTAATGTTAGGTGATCGGGATCTTCCGACCACTTACATGATCCAACCCTAATCTTACCAACATGAGTAATTAGATTCATGCTATTTAATATTCCATCAACATAAAAATTCAACTTGAATGTCTTAGCCATCTTATGGATAGAAACACTAAAAGGACAAACAACTTATAATAAACTCTATAGATATAGACTTAATATAATAAAAAGTAATTATGTTCATTTATGGTTATGATCCATCATGATGCAATTGAAATATTTACATGAGAAAAGGATCCGCTAAAACCCGTAATCATTAAAAAATATATAAATGAGAAAACCCATAAAAATGAAATAAAAATAGGTAGAGATAGTGAGAGAATGACCTTATAGTTGAAGATTCAAGGAGGAATGGGCACTAGTTGAAGATTCATGGGCTTTTCAAAAGTTATATAAATATAGGCATGGGTTTTGGTTTTGGAATTTTATGAGGAGAAAAGGTACTCGTTGAAAAAGAGAAGAAGATTAGGCTTCTTGTTCGTTAGGCAAAGAAGAGAAGAAAATTAGGTTTGAAGATTAGAGAATAAAAAAGGATTAACGCTTTTATTCAATGGGCAAAGAAGAGAATAAGATTAGGGATTTGGTTTTATTTTTTTGATTTTTATGAATTGAATTGAATTAAGTTTTTTAGTTTTAAGGAACTGGTTTTGAATAATCGGGTGACATGTCATCTCTTCAATCCGAAATTTTAATTTTTAATCACACGTTATCCTATACGGATCGTTATCCATGATGGCATCCTACATGTCATGTCACGTCAAATGAACTTGGAATCTTAGATGACAAATGGCTCATGTGCTAAAATGGTTACCGAAGCATAATTTTTGCATTTTCCATCCACTTTTAAAAAGCCGTACCAAAATGATTAAAAATGTATATTTCATGCTTTTATGGTACAATAAGCCAAAATAAAATTAATTGAACATTCAAATTGTAGTTCTCTCGAGTTAAACATAATTGATTAAAGCGGACCACCATTGTGTCAAAAAAAGATCAATGCTTTTAAATAGAAAGCGTACAACAAGCACCTTTTGAGTCAACAAACACATGATAAGAGAGTTTTTTCCTATAGAGAGAAGGATACCTAATTACCCGGTTATCAATTTTTTGTTTTAGATCCAGCGATACGGGTGTTTCCGAGTTATTTTTGCATACCTCAAGACTAATCCTTTCTTGGATGTGGTTAAAGGGCACTTATAACACATGACCTCGAATATTCTAAAAATAAATCTTAGGAGTGCCGACCACAATGATCAAATTTTGAACTTTGCCTATAAGTTGTTGCTTGTGTACCAGCAAGGTACGACCTTGTGGTCTAGTTATCAATTAGACTCGCTATATGTCTTCCTTTTTTTTCCTTAAAGAAAATGAGTGTGTTTTTTATTTTTCGACAATAATACGTATTCTTAAACCAATGTCTATGTGAACTAGAATTAATTTTTTTGAAATAATCTTGAAGATGCATAAGTTACATTGATCCTAATATATTTAAAGAAATAAAATTTCTTAAATGTTATCTAATATTCAAAATTAAGAAATCAAGGAATAAAAAACCTTCTAACTCACATATGCTCTTAAAGTATGTTAGAGTAATTTGGCATGGAGAAAAAGAATCATAAAAATAATTGACTTTTTTTAAGGTTTTTATTTGTCACATACATAGACAAAGCTTACAAGATACACCTAAGAAATAAATGACACACACATATGCGTGTATATATCGTGGTGCCCCTAGCTCCCTTATCGATTACCTAAAAGGCGTGGCTAGGTGTGTCATAGTTTAGAGACTAACATCTCAAATTTACTCCCATACAATATGCATAATGTATTGAATATCATTACAAAAGTTTCAAAATATAATTTACAAACATGAGGGACTCTTATATTTTTTGTGTCACACATGAGCCCTTTTCGGGAGGAACCAGCAGCTTCATTATCGGCATTATTATCGTCTTTACCTATCATGGCATAAAATAAATACGAGTGAGTCGAAGCTTAGTAACTAAGGTGATGCACGTGATATGCAATGATTTTCCGACTCTTCTACTTCGACTCATCAAATTTTACTTCGGGTACCCTAGGTATTAGCAAATATGCTATATTTTCATATCTCGGTGATTTTCAAATCACCTACAATTAACAATGGAATTACCCCTCATTGTAGCCTCGATTAACAAGATTATCCATCGCCTATCGATTTAGTCACATAGATTAGCCACCCGGAATAAACCATGCACACAGTTTCAATGCTAATACCCGTTTAATCCAATTAAGTTACCAAACCTATCTAATTCAATCGGATTCGGTTACCAAACCTCATCGCTTCGACTCAATTGTTTTCATCAATTTAATCCATTCCTCGTATGTATATGATACATATGATGTATCATTAACCACATTCCACCAAAATATGGGTACTAAACCCATTGATTCCATACCATCGGGGTCACACAAAGAAAATAAGACCCGCCTAATTCATTTTGGTCGAGTCCTAGGAATACGTTAGGGCGTATTTGTAGTGGGTTTTTCTTTCTAACTCAAATTTGGGCCTCAAAAGCCAAACTTTATTTTTTTATTGGATCTAGGTCTTAATGATTGTCTTGCACTCTTACCTTTCCACATTTTATTTTATATTTATTTAGGTGTCTTTGAGCCATTTCTTGTGGAGTTGGGTGTTTAGGGCTCAATTTGTAAAAAATTGAGTTTAGATCGAGTCTTTCCTATTCTAAACCAAAATTTTCATTTTTCTTAGAATCTAACCTTTCTACACTTTATTTTATACTTATTTAGGTATATTTAAACCATTTATTCGTAAATAGGATGAATGAAACTCAAAACCTAAATTTTAGGGTGTTTGGCCATCTTACCTTGGAGGTCTAGATCTTTAGGTCCATAAACATAAATCCAAACTTAGCCATTTTAGTACCAAGGTCCAATGAGTTTCTTTAGGATATCCAAGCCCATTTTGTTTTAATCCAAGCTCATTCACACACACTTTCCAAGCCCATGTGGTTGTAACCAAACCAAACCATCCACATATGTGTAAACATCCATCATCATACTTATAAATTCCAATACAAAGTTCACCATGAAATGCACATCAAAACAACCATCACAAAACATCAAAACATAAAATCAACACAAGATACCATGATAACATATTACATAGCTTAAAACAAAACCCATAAATTGCACATGCGAGAATAGAACTTAAGGAATAAATAAAGCTAAAATAAAACCTACTTATAATGATATATGCTTGCTTAAGATTTTCTAGACTTTTCCTTCTTTTTCTTCTTTCTTTCTTTTCTTTCTTTTTTTCTCTTTCTTTTCTCTCTTTCTTTCCCCCTCAAAGCCGTTTCTCTCCTCTCTTGGAAGCTATGGTTTTTGTCTAAAAAAAATGGCAAGGTTTCAAGCTTTCTTACATTTTTATATCCCACTTTTTCCCTTCATTTATTAGCATTCCAAGTGTCAACAATTTATGGTAAAATAATGTCAAATGATGAGACTAAATGGGAGGCAAGTTGACAATTTAAAAATCAAAGTGGGCTAGGTGTCACAATTTAGAAAAAAAGTGGTAGATTTAGTGTCAAATCAAGAACTAAATATGGGAACTAAAAAGGTAACTAAACTAACTAAACTAACCAACTTCCTTACCTTATTTGGTTCTCCAAAAATTTGGCCATGCACCTTGTTTGTGACATTCTTTCACTTGCATAGTCATTTTAAATATAACATTATAGAAAAATAAATCATGGCTAGTTAAATTCCCAAAAAGGTTATTCCTATGAACACTTTCACAAACATTAAATATTCTAACACCACAAATATAAAAGAAATGGCACATAATTTACACTCACATAACTTTGAATCTTCTAGGAGATATTTTTCTCGAGAATCCACATTTACGACATGCCGAAATAAAATAAATTTTTTTTCAATCCCATATCTCCTCACCAAACATGAACATAACATATAAATCATAATTTAAACTCGGTAGATATAGATAGAATTATTTTAGTACATATAGCTAGGTTAAGGAGTTTCATGAGGGTTACATTTCTCCCCTCCTTAAAAGAAATTTCTTCCTCGAAATTGATTTACACAAATAACTCGGGTATTTCTCTTTCATTTCCTCTTATAGTTCCCGTGTCATTTCTTCGAGGTTATGATTCTCTCACAAAACTTTAACTATGACAATGTCTTTTTTCCTTAAGCGTTTAACTCGCCTATCTAAGATCTAAATTGGTTTTTTCTCATATGTTAAGTCTAGAGTCAAGCTTGACAACGCTATCTCTAGAATGCGGCTAGACTCTCCAATACATTTTCTTAACATAGACACATGAAAGATATCATATACTCCCGACAAGGATAGTGGTAATAACGATCTATAAGTCCTATCGCCTATTCGATCAAGTATCTCAAACGGTCTAATATATCATGGACTTAATTTTCTTTTCATCCCAAATCGCGATACGCGTTTCATCGGTGAAATCCTTAAGAAAACATAGTCATTAACTCGCAAACTCTAAATCCTTTCTCTTCTTATCGGTGTAGCTTTTCCGTTGACTTTGGGCCATCTTTATTCGTTTTTAGCCACCTCCTAAGTCGTTCATTGCACCAATTCGGCCCCAATCACTTTTTTCCCCTTCTTCATCCCGAGTGTATTGGAGATCTACACCATCGTCCATACAAAACTTCATAAGGATTCCTCTTGATGGACAATTGATAGCTATTGTTATAGGCAAACTCCTCGAGGCGTATGTATTTCTCCCGTTTCTCGGACCAATAGAGAACGTATGCTTGCGAGCATGTCTTCTAGTATCCGAATGACCCATTCAAATTATCCATCGATCTCGTGGATGGTAAGTCATGCTAAAGTTTAACCTTATCCCTATGGCTCTATGTAAGCTCTTCCGGAAGGTTGCATTGAATCTAAGATCTCGATCTCACACGATTGAAATAGGAACCCCATGAAGCCTTACGATTTCATCAATATACAACTAAGCATACTAGCTCAAGCTATAAATGGTCTTAACTGGAATAAAGTGCATCGATTTGGTCAACTCGTCCACTATCACCCATATGGCATTCGACCCTTTTTTCGATCTTGGCGATCCTATGACAAAATCCATCATTAAATGCTCCCATTTTCATTTTAGAATTGCCGGAGGTTTTAATATTCCCACCGGTCTTTGGTGCTCTACCTTCACTTGTTGACAAGTCCGACACCTCGTCATATAGTTCGTAACGTCTTTCTTCATTCTCGGCCACCAATAACTCTATCTCAAATCTCGATACATTTTAGTACTCCCTAGATATATCGAGTACGAGGATGCATGTGCCTCTCTCATTATTTCTTCCTTCAAATTTGCTACCAATGGAACACACAATGTTTCCCTAAATCTAACCACTCCCTTATCATCTACCATAAAGTCGGACTCCTTTCCACCTTCTACACTTTTCCTCCATTCTTTCAACCTTCGTCTGTTTGTTGCCTAACTTGAATTCTTTCTTACGAGTCGGTTCGATTAACAAAGCCGCAATGACGCTCTTATAGCTTATAGGGATAATCTCTAATTCTAGCTTCTATAAATCCTTCACTATTGATAATTGGATTGTGTGTATCATCATTATTGATTTTCTACTTAAGGCATCGGCGATGATATTGGCCTTTCTTGGATGGTAGTTGATGATGCAATCATAGTCTTTCACCAACTTTAGCCACCTTCTTTGCCTTATGTTTAGCTCCTTCAATGTGAAAATATACCGTAAACTCTTATGGTCCGTATTTATCTCATATTTGGCTCCATATAAATAATGTCGCTAAATTTTTAAGATAAAAATGATCGTTGCTAACTTCGGATCATGTGTTGAATAATTCTACTCCTATTCTTTTAATTGTTGTGAAGCATAGGCCACCACCCTTCTATTTTACATTAACATCGCTCCTAACTCATTTTTGGAAGCATCGATATACACCATAAAGTCCCCATCTTCAAATGGAATGGTTAGTACTAGGGTAGTGACCAACCTTCGTTTTAATTCTTGGAAGCTCTCCTCGCAAGCCTCCGTCTATTGAAACTTAACACTTTTCTTTATCGAGTTAGTAAGGGGCCTTGCTATCTTAGCGAAGTCTACAACAAATCTCCGATAATACCTAGCCAAGCCTAAGAAACTTCATACCTTTGACACATTTTTCAAAGAAGGCAAGTTTTGAATGGCTTCTATTCTTTGGATCCACTGCAAGGCCTTCCTTTATTATCACGTGGCCTAGAATTGCTACTTGTTCTAGCCAAAACTCACACTTTGAGAATTTTACATACGAATTGCTACTCCGGTAGCATTTGCAAGGTAGCTCATAAATGCCTTTTATGTTCCTCTTTACTTCTAGAATAAATGAGGATGCCATCGATAAACATGATAATAAATTTATCCAAAAACTTCATAGAGACTTGATTCATCGAGTCTATAAAAGCGATTGGGATGTTAGTCAATCCGAACGACATTACTAGGAACTTATAGTGATCATATCGTATTCGAATGTCGTTTTTTTTACATCTTTCGATCTCACTCTCGACTGGTGATACCCTTATTATAAATCTATTTTTAAAAATACCGTTGTGCCTCATAATTGATCAAATAAATCATCTACTCAAGGTAACGAAACTTATTTTTTATCGTCACCCAGTTCAACTCTTGATAGTCGATACATAGTTTTCAGCTCCCCTCCTTTTTCTTTACCAATAATACTCGGGGCTCCACAAGGTAAGGAACTAGGGCATATAAATCCCTTATCTAGTAAGTCCCGTAGTTGTGTCTTCAACTCTTTTAATTCGACCGGGGCCATTCAATAGGGAGTCTTCGAAATTAGGGTCATGCCCGACTCTAGATCGATCCCAAATTCTATCTCTCTCTCGGTGGCATCTTAGTCAACTTTTTGAGAAATACATCTAAATACTCCCACACGACCTCGATATCTTTTCTTTTACCTTCTATTCCACTCGGCTAGCTATCACATATTCAAGGTACGCCGGATAGCCTTTTCCTAGCATCTTTTGAGCCTTTAAAGCCGAGATGATCGGTACGATTTGAAATTTCGAATTAGCTTTAAACTCTAATCGTTGATTCCCAAGGAGGTCAAAAATTACCCTTCTACCTCGACGATCTATAGCTGCATCATACATTGTCAATCAATCCATTCCTAAGATCAAATAAAAATCTTGGAGATCTAACACTATCAAATCAGCCTCTCAACTCTTATCCCTAACTCCGTACCGGACACTCTTTCACTATGCCTATTGACTCCATAAGTTCTTCGGAAGGGACAGTTATAAGATACCCTATAACTAATGTCTCGGATTTGCCACCTAGGCGTTTTACTAATATTTTTTATATGAATGAATGTGTAGTATCGAATTAATCAAAACATAAGAAGTGAAACCAAGGATTGAGTTATTACTATAAATCACTTTCGTGTCTTTCCGGTCGACCTCCTCCTACGTCATCATATACACCCGATCGGTACCTTTCTCGATCCTAGTTTCTACACTTAGGGGCGATTGTAGGATATGTGTCTTAGCTTGCGATAGATATAGCAAGTCCTTACATCCGATCGACACTCTTCGATATGAAACCTCCCATACTTATTGCATCGAGGTTGAGTACTTATTGTCCGTCCCGACCGATTATACGATAACGAGTCTAGCAATGTATGATGTTGGTCTAGTAGTTTTTGTGTTTCCCGACCCACCACCTCGAGTAAACTTCTTGGGTGGGACTCGTCTCACTAGTCCGGATGAAGAGGCTCTAAATTTAAATATTTGCCTCTTCCGTCGTATCTTTTTTGCTATCTCTTTTTTATCCTCGTCCGCCAACATGGCCTTATCTACCATTTTTAGAAAGGTTTAGACGGCCGACATTCGTATCATACTTCGAACTCTTGGGCTTAGCCCTCCTAGGAATCGGTTCTTTTTTAGATTTTTGTCCCCCGTTATGAAAGGACAAATCGACACCCTTGTTTAAACTTTCACATATATTCACCTATGGATATACCCTTTTGTTTCGGCTCTAGAAATTCCCGAATTTTTCTAGCCCTCACATTAGCCGTAAAGTACTTATTGTAAAAGATCTTCTTAAATCCTTTCCATGTTAAAGTAGGCATGTCTACTCGTTAGTCATACGCTTTCTCACTAAGTACGGGCATCTTTGGTGAGCATAAAGATAATGCATTACACGGGCTCGTTATTGGTGAATTATAGGTATTCAAATATGGCCTCTAGGGACTTGATCCATTCCTCGCCTACTAAAGGATTAACACCCCCAAGCAAATCTTGGGGATTCATTTTACGAAAGCGTTCCATTGCTTCATTCCTATGTTGAGATGGAGGTAGTCGTTGTATCGCTAGGAGTCGTCTTATTTGCTCCGCATGGGTTTGTTGTTATTCTTGCATTGCTTGTTGTTATTGTTGCATTAGGTATATCGGAGATTCATAGCGTCTTGTGGATTCTCATTATTAGTACCAAAGGTTCCTTCCCTCCTCGCTCGTACAAAATTCCATCTTGACATGCTTTGACTTTGTATATGTCACGTTACGTTCGATTAGTTTTTGTATCAAAAATCTTAATGTTATACGTCACACCATAGAAAATAGCTAAGAATATATAGATAACGAATCATAGATACATGTTCAACATTCATAGTGACATATACAAGTTACATCTAAAAGGTTTCATGCCATAGTTATATGCAAAAAGGGCATCTCTAGTTACAAAAAGGCATGTCTAATTACATCAAAAGGTGCACGAAAGGTACTATACCGTGCAACATGTTTCCTTGGCACACATCTACTCGATCGGGTTAACATAGCGGATGCATCATGGAAAGGAGTACTCTACTTTCCACCGTTAATGGCGTCAACCGATGCGATCCGTGCAATCTCGCGAGCTAGGTGCAAAGGTAGACCCTAGTTATACGAGTAACCTAGTCGGGGTCCATCTAACTTGTATTGGCGGGAAGACTCATATCACGTTGTAATAAGAATATCACTCGATCATGTTCTCCCAAAAAATGTCCAAGTAACTATTGATCTCTTAGCGGAAGAGTCCGACGCATGGTCAACATCAAAAATTCTACACTACGGTATAGGTCAAATGAGGCATCAACGAACACTATTTGTTGAATCGGATCATGGACTCGGATCACATGTGCCACCGGATCTTAGTCCGGGGCCATGGTGAGGCCGTTTAACTCAGCCCAAGTATGCGGCGAGGGTGGCTCGCCGGCGACATGTCTTAGCGATGTAGGAAACACAAAAAAGGTAAGACATCTACAATATAAATACTTACTATTAACCATATTTCCAAGAAATGATGATATATGACATAAAATACACATTAAACACACATATTTATTAGAGACCAAGAAGTAGAGTTTACTTATTGAGTAGCACGTCGGTCCTCGTGCTCATATGACACTTAGGTTTCTAACCGATTATCTAAACCAAAGCTTTGATACCACCTCTATGGCGCCCCAGCTCCCTTACCGATTACCTAAAAGGCGTGGCTAAGTTTGTCATAGTTTAGAGACTAACATCTCAAATTTACTCCCATACAACATGCATAATATACCGAATATCGTTACAAAAGTTTCAAAATATAATTTACAAGCACAAGGGACTCTTATATTTTTCGTGTCATATATGAGCTCTTTTCTAGGAGGAATTGGCATCTTCATTATCGACTTTATTATAGTCTTTACTCGTCATGGCATGAAATAAATACGAGTGAGTCGAAGCTTAGTAAGTAAGGTGATGCACGTGATATGTAATGATTTTCTAACTCTCCTACTTTGACTCATCAAATTTTACTTCGGGTACCTTGGGTATTAGCAAATCCGCTCTATTTTCATATCTCGGTGATTGTCGAATCACCTATAGCTAATAATAGAATTATCCCTCGTTGTAGCCTCGGTTAGCGGAATTATCCATTGCCTACCTAGGTATAGTCACACGGATTAGCCACACGGAATAGAGCACGTACACAACTTCGGTGCTAATACTCGTTTAATCTAGTTAGGTTACCAAACCTATCTAATTCAATCTAATTCGGTTACCAAACCTCATCGCTTCGACTCAATTATTTTTCTCAATTTAATCCATTCCCCGTATGCATATGATGCACATGATGTATAATTAACCACATTCCACTAAAATATAAGTACTAAACCCATCGATTCCATACCATCAAGGTCATACAAGGAAAACAAGATCCGTCTAATCCATTTCGGTATTTAACCCTAGGAATGCATCGAGGCATATTTGTAGTGAGTTTTTCTTTCTAACACAAATTTGGGCCTTAAAAGCCGAACTTTATTTTTTTATTGGATCTACGTCTTAATGATTGTCTTGCACTCTTATCTTCTCATATTTTATTTTATATTTATTTAGGTGTCTTTGGGCCATTTCATGTAGAGTTGGGTGTTTGGGACTCAATTTGTAAAAAGTCGAGTTTAGACCGAGTGTTTCCTAGTCTAAACCAAAATTTTTATTTTTCTTAGAGTCTAACCTTTCTACACTTTATTTTATACTTATTTAGGCATATTTAAACCATTTATTCGCAAATAGGATGAATGAAACTCAAAACCTAAATTTTAAGGTGTTTAGTCGAATGGGTCCAAAAAGGGTAAAGGTTTGTCTTTTGTTCCTAAGTCATTCCTTTCCATCATAACTTACTAAATTATCCTTAAATGGGTTACCTTGGAGGTCTAGATTTTTAAGTCCATAAACATAAATTCAAACTTGGCCATTTTAGTACCAAGGTCCAATGAGTTTCTTTAGGATATCCAAGCTCATTTTGTTTTAATCCAAGCCCATCCACACACACTTTTCAAGCCCATATGGTTGTAACCAAACCAACCCATCCACATATGTATAAACATCTATCATCATACTTATACATTCTAACACAAAGTTCACCATGAAATGCACATCAAAACAACCATACTAGATTCATCACAAAACATAACATCAACACAAGCTACCATAATAACATATTACATAACTTAAAACAAAACCCATAAATTGCATATGTAGAATAGAACTTAAGGCATAAATAAAGCTAAAATAAAACCTACTTACAATGATATATGCTTACTCAAGATTTTCTAGACTTTTTCTTCTTTTTCTCCTTTCTTTCTTTCCTTTCTTTTCTCTCTTTCTTTTCTCTCTTTCTTTCCCCTCAAAGCCGGTTCTCTCCTCTCGTGGAAGCTACAATTTTTGTCTAAAAAAATGGCAAGGTTTCAAGCTTTCTTACATTTTTATATCACACTTTTTCCCTTCGTTTATTAGCATTCCAAATGTCAACAATTTGTGGTAAAATAAGGTCAAATGATGGGATTAAATGGGAGGCAAGTTGACAATTTAAAAATCAAAGTGGGCTAGGTGTCACAATTTAGAAAAATGTGGTAGATTTGGTGTCAAATCAAGAACTAAATATGTGAACTAAAAAAGTAACTAAAATAACTAAACTAACCAACTTCCTTACCTCATTTGGTTCCCCAAAAATTCGGCCATGCACCTTATTTGAGACATTCTTTCACTTGCATGATCATTTTAAATACAATGTTATGAAAAAATAAATCATGGCTAACTAAATTCCCAAAAAGGTTATTCCCATGAACACTTCCACAAACATTAAATATTCTAACATCACAAATATAAAAGAAATGGAACATAATTTATATTCACATAACTTTGGATATTCCATGAGATATTTTTCTCGGGAATTCACATTTGCGGCATGCCGAAATAAAAAATATATTTTTTTCAATTCTATGTCTCCTTACCAAATATGAACATGACACATAAATCATAATTTAAACTCGGTAGATGCAAATAGAATTATTTCAATACATATAGCTATGTTAAGAAATTTCGGGAGGGTTACATCTATCTTGTGTAATAATATGTCTTTATATAAGACAGAAAAAGAAAATACGGTTTTTTATTTTTTATTTTTTTTATGCATACATCTTATAAAATAACATGTCTTTATTTATAGACTTGAAATAACAAAATGAAAATATATCACCGTTAATAAATCGGATATGTGTTTTTGAATTAAACTAAATAATTTATTCCAAATAAAATAAAATAATTTATTTGAATAGGCCATTCCAAATTAAACTGAATAAATAATTACAGTTTTATTCTAACATTCACATCTATCAATAAATTAATTACATAAATAATTAAAAAAAAAATCTATAGACCATTACAAACACTTTGGAGAAGATCATTGCATATTTCTTTCTTCCTATTTCATTACAAACTACACTAATAAAAAAGTAAGTGCACAAATGGATTCAACATGCAATCTAACCCCATATCCCATAGCATGCATATGTTTGGAGATTTAGAAGGGAGATTTAAATCTAAGACGTTAACAGCATAGGGAATATTCGCTCATTGAAGGAAGACAGCATAGGCAAGGTAGTAGATTAACGAATAATAATCTAATAACAAAGGAGTAAATAAAAAATAGGAGTATATTAACCCATAGCATTTAGGGAGAATCGAGAAGGCAGAAAGAGAGAGGCAAAAGGCAAAGGGACCTGTCCTTTGCTACCCTCCAAAGGATCACTCACTTCCTCCCTCCCTCACTTCCTCACTCACAAATCAGTCAAACAATCAACTCTTTGCTCTTCTTCATATGCATGATCCAACCCCCTATAATTACTACTGATCTAAAAATCAATCATTCCAACTACTCGCTAATCACTCTCTTAATCTCTCCGTCTTTCTCATTTCTCATCTGCTGTTCATCATGGCTCATTTGGCTACTCTCCCTCAGGTTTCCAAAACCCCATTCTCCTTTGATTTGTTTTTCTTTTTCTTTTTCTTTTTTCTTTTTTGTCTTCCATCTTATTTCTGTTTTAACAGTTGGCTGATCTTTTGTATTAGGGATTGATTATTTATTCCTTTTATTTTGTTGCTGCAGGTTTCCTTTGCTGTTCCTGCTGGAAGCGATACCACTCTAAGAAGATCTGCTTTTAAGGTAATTTTAAATTTGTTCTATGATCATGGAAGAATGTTTAAAGGCTCTGTTTAGTTTGCGTTGTACTTCAACTTTTCTTTCTAGCAAGGCGGGGCCAAACTTTTTCTTCGTTAAACATTATGAAGATTTTGGTGTCGAATGAAGGGAAATTTGGGCCGGCCTGATTTTTTAATGGGACCCACGAGGGAATTTGCTCTTTGTTTGTTCATGTTCAAAAACAAAGAAAAAAGAAATTTTTGTCTGAGTTCAGCATTTTTTTTCATTTTTCTTTTTTGATTGATACTGATGATGATGATGGGTCACTTATAAGTTACAATTATGTTAAAAATGGATTTGATTTTTGAAGGGTCGTGAAATGTGGAAAGAGAGGTTGATATTCCAAATTTTTTTTAATGATGATCTTTATCATTGTTATTATAGATAAGAAGAGTATGGTTCATCTTGCAAATGATAATACATTGAATAAGACAATTAATGACTGCTGCACAAGTTCAAACTTGACTAGAAATTAAAAAGAGAAAAATGATATGAGACTGATTTTGTGACTCTCGCACAAGTCATTCTGCTCTTGTTTTGTGCTCTTTAATTTTGAGATTTGTATTTTGCTGTATTAAGTTGTTCCTGATGAAGAAATGCTTACATTATGCTAGTTCATTCGTGTGTAGGGTACTTAGGGTGCTGACCTGTTTCTTTTTTCTTTTTCCCCCTTTCTCTGTACACATGTTTAAACAGAATGTCAATGATCTGAAGGTAGCTGAAGTTTCTTGAGTTTACTGAGTACAAGTATTGTTTGCAGCAATCACAAGTTTAAATGTTGCATTTTGTTAAATGCTTCTGCTCTTAGTTAGTAGTTACTGAAGCTCTGCTAGTCACCACAATCTTCCATCAAGTGAAGCTGCCGATCATAACAAAATATGGTTTTGTATGTGCAAGCTGCTAAGCTAGATTATTGACCCAATTTTGGTCGTATCCCAATAAGTAGTCTCTACATGAAGAGGGGACAATTAGTCCTGTTTATGTGTTTCAATCTGCTCCAATTTTCATTATGTGTATGTGTATACATGTGTCTGCTGTCCGAATGCTTTGTTCCTTTGTTTTGTATATGCATGTTCATGTAAATGTGTGCATGTGTATGCTCATTAGATCTCAAGGAAGTTGCTGTTGATTTTGTTGCAGATTCAAAATATAAGCTTTGGTGATAAATCATGGGCTCCTGCCCTAGGTTTGGACTTGAAATCAAGGAATACTGGGTTGAAAAATCGATTTGTGGTATGCATGTCTGTGCAACAAGCCAGCAGATCTAAGGTTGCCGTTTCACCTATAGAACTTGAAGATGCCAAGGAGCCTCCATTGAATATATACAAACCCAAGGAACCTTACACAGCAACAATTGTCTCTGTAGAGAGGCTTGTAGGCCCAAAAGCTCCTGGAGAGACTTGCCATATAGTGATTGATCATGGTGGTAATGTTCCCTACTGGGAAGGACAGAGTTATGGCGTAATACCCCCTGTAAGCCATGTTATTTATCTTGCCTCTAGGCCAAATTTCACAATAATTTTTTATTTTTTTTATTTTTTTTATTTTTTTGCATTAAATTGGTGATTTCTGCCCGTCTTTTTGGTGGGGGTTGGGATTGTTAAATATTGCATTGAAGAGCTAGAGGATGCATATGCTCTTCTAGTAAGCATTGGCATCCCATTTCATTTTCTTTTAGTCTGAGCATGCTGTTAACCTCTAGTTCCCAGTTGATATAGTTGAAATATAGCAGATCCAGATCTACTCAATCCAGTCTTATTGAAGAGTGGGACACTAGATTTTGCATCGAACATTTGTTCATCTTTTTTGTGGCACTTTGATAACATTACTTATATTTAACTAATTTATATTTTCTCTTTGCATCATAGGGTGAAAACCCAAAGAAACCAGGGAACCCCCACAATGTACGTCTTTATTCAATAGCATCTACCAGGTATGGAGATTCATTTGATGGCAAGACAGCTAGTTTATGTGTCCGTCGTGCTGTCTATTTTGACCCTGAGACTGGAAAGGAGGATCCTTCAAAGAGTGGTGTATGCAGCAATTTCCTCTGCAACTCAAAGCCTGGAGACAAGTTGCAGATCACTGGTATGGCCCTGCTAATTTGGTGGCAAGACTATAAGAAACGTTATGTTATTTTTTGTTTTATCATTTGTTTATTTGTACTTTTAGTTTTAGCGAGTTAAAGGATGTTCTCTTTTCTTGCTATACTCTTTAATACTTAATTCTAGATATAGACTGTTAGACAACAAATGATTCAAGTTGTTTTTTCACTTGACTCAAAGCAAAATCATAATCATTCAAGTTCTTTGCTTGAAATTTTTTTATATATTATTTTGAGGCAAAAAATGCCAAATCTCTCCTGAACTTTTATTCGTTTGAAACTCAGTTTTGAGCTTTTAATTTGTGTTTTGACTTCACTTACTTCTTCTTCTTCTTCTTTTTTTTTTTTTTTTTTTTTTTTTTTTTTTTGGTGAAATCTAGTCCATTCTATGATTTTCAGCTATCACCTCTCTGCCAAGGGAAAAAAAAATTATGGTATTATGATTTGAATTTTTGCACACATGTTAGAAAAAATCCAATCTATTTTTTGAAAAATTTTCAGAATTTTTCAAGATCGGAAATTATATTTATATTTGAACATTAAAAATGTAGAAAATACGAAAAAAGGAAAAATAACTCGAAATGATCTTAAATTTTTTAGGAAGCTTCAGATAAATCTCACTAATGATTTATATAATAGGACTTTTTATGTTATTTTATTTATTTTTTTTGAAATAAATGACAAAACTGAAGTATGAATTAAATCTTTTAAAAAAAAATTCAAGAAAATAAAAAAACAAATTAAAAGTTCAGAAATTGATTTTCAGATAGATTAAAGTTCGACAGAGGTTTGGCCCTTTTAGCCTTATTTTGATTTTAAGTTAAAAATCATTCTTTCAGCTATTTTTATTTTTATTTTTTAAATTTGATTGTTGACTTTGACTCAAGGTTCATTGAATTGCTAGCTACTTTTAGATTTAAATTAAATTCTTGTTTTAAACCATTATAATGGAATTGCTATCAAATATACTATTTAATTTAAAGCATTTGGTTTAAATTAACTTTTTTTGTGATGACTTGGTGCAAGTTTTGACCATGACTCTGAGCAATCTATAATTCATGCCAAACACTCTTTTAGCCTCTCAAGTCGTTGATAAAACACATGAAATGTCATTAGGATGGACTCAGGTGCTTCTTGGCATTGGCTAGTAACATAATTCGCATTACATGATGATCTGTTGCAAGAAACTTTATTAGCCATTAACTGTGCTAGAATATCTCTGTCAGGACCTTCTGGCAAGATAATGCTTTTACCTGAGGATGACCCAAATGCTACCCATATAATGATTGCTACTGGCACTGGCATAGCTCCATTTAGAGGTTATCTCCGGCGAATGTTCATGGAGGCTGTCCCTACATATAATTTTGGCGGTCTTGCATGGCTTTTCCTCGGGGTGGCCAACAAGGACAGTCTCCTCTATGATGAGGAGTTTACGAAGTATCTCCAGGATTACCCAGACCATTTCCGGTATGACAAGGCACTCAGCAGAGAACAGAAGAACAAGAGTGGTGGCAAGATGTACGTGCAAGATAAGATTGAGGAATACAGTGATGAAATCTTCAAACTCTTGGATGGTGGGGCCCACATCTATTTCTGTGGACTCAAAGGAATGATGCCTGGGATCCAAGATACACTGAAGAGAGTTGCAGAACAAAGAGGAGAAAAATGGGATGAAAAGCTGTCACAGCTTAAAAAGAACAAACAATGGCATGTTGAAGTGTATTGACATTGCATTTTTATGAGCTTCTTTTATTACCTCTCTTGGGAAAGCAGCAGCAGCAGTAGTGTGGCCCTGTTTGGTAATGTGGCATTTTTCATTTGTTGGTCAGCATCACATGAACTTGATTAGCTGTGACCATTCATCTATGTTGTTAAATAATCAAAAGGATTAAAACGAATCAGGAAACCTTTTGTTTGGTACTGGTAAATGATTCTTTTATTTTCTTGTATCCTCTCAACTCAATTTGTCTTTTGCTGTGTCAACTGTCAAGTACCAACCGAGAAGGTGAAATCTGTCACCTGTAGTGGCTGAAAGGGCATCAGTCATAACTCAGAAAGGTGATAGAAAGGCCCTTAAGGCACTGATTCCAAGGAGTCTCTGGTGTTTCGGCCAATGTGGCTTCAAGGCTTCTCTTTTTCAAGCATTTTAGGTTTGTTTTCTCAATGGCCATTGACCTCCCCACCTTGGCATAACAAATGTGTTTCCTTTTCCTCGCTTTGAAGAATATGGATGAAACCTAGAAGGCTAGGATACCCTAAATTTGGTTATAGAGAAATTGCAGCCTTGTGTTGTGTCCTTCCCTTTTCCTTTTGAGAAATGTGACACCTTGTCCAAATGACATGATATATTTTGTGGAGTAATAGCACCTGAGTTTTAGTTTTAATGGACTAAAGTGTTTACATGTTTGCTTGAGTCATAAGATTAGAGCTTTAAAATGGTTGCATTCTTCTTGTCACAACCATCACTCGAATCCATCTAGTGCCTTTGCCTACTAACATTTTGTTTTTTTTTTTGGTAATGGAAAGGAAAAGGGATAATCACGAATGGAGGGTAGAATAGAGCTCACCTGGTCTGGTTGGTTGATGTAACATTTAATGGAACGCAATGGATCCATTCTTTAATTCCTCATATTATTCAATCCGTCCAATAGGTAGAACCAGTTATTCATTCTAAACAATTCCCATCTCCCCTTCCACCTAAAAAAAACTAAATTCTAAACTTATTTAGAAAACTGTTTCTTTCCTCCAAGTTTGAGGATTAACAACAAGGTTATTGAACTGATGTATTCTGGAAACCATGTGTACAATTAATTATTGATCTGGTATTTAATGTAAGATTGCAGAAAGCATTTTGAAGAAAGTGGCCTAATTTGTATTTCATTTCCACCACCTCATAATTGTAACAAAATTATTAGTGATGAATCCGCTCATGTTGGTTCCAGCAGCAACAAGATGAAAAAGGCCTCGTC
Organism: Dovyalis caffra; assembly: GCA_963924115.1. NCBI lineage: Eukaryota > Viridiplantae > Streptophyta > Magnoliopsida > Malpighiales > Salicaceae > Dovyalis > Dovyalis caffra. The sequence continues at coordinate 714,837 of CAWUPB010000351.1, forward strand.
TCAATGGAAATGTGTGGATGTCTAGTCAATTGTGTCAAGTGCCTCGTCCATCTCTTTCACTGCTCTTGCTTTCCGGAGAAATATGCCTTATCTTGTTTTTATGCAGGCATGTTTAAGGAGAGGGTCAATTTGATGTAACCCACCTCATCATCTATCATTACTAGCTAATAAATTCTCTGGTGAGCGATACTAGTTGGCTTGTGATGGGAAGGAGATGTCAGAATCTCAAGTGGCAACACTGTTTATTTAACTAGGAAAAGGGTTCTTAAAATGTGCATTGTGGGGGCGAAGGGGAGTGGCGACACTGTTTGTTTTCATTTCTTTCTCAAGTGTGATTTGATATCCAAGCTGCAAAACAAGTATTTATGAGTGTGGAAATTAATGAAAGAAAAGAAAATATCATATAGCCAACATTGTTGCATGCCTCTTTAATATATAAATTGATCTCAACAAATTAAAAAAGATCTCATTAATTCAATTAATTTTGTTCCTCGTAACTGTGTCAGTTATAGATAAATTAGGTGATTTCTCATGTATCTTTGCGTTGAGTTATAGGATGTTTTTATTGGTTTGGAAATGACTAAGATATCGTCAAGTGTTGACTGAGATAGATTCATTGTTAGCTATACAGGTAATTCAGCTACGTACAAGGAAGGTAGTCACTTATGGTTTTCTTATTATCACGGTTAAGATAAAATTGGATAAAAACTAACAGATTCAACTCATTCATATTTATAGAAAAGCGAATAACATCATATGCTTTTTCCTTACCTTTCGATATAACTTATCTTTCTCATATACCTAGTGACTATAACAAAATCCTTCACGAGGATATATGGAGAATAGTTTTTTCAAGATTATGTAATAGTTAATTTTTAGTCTAGATGCAAGGCTCTCCTTTAAATTAAAAAAAAAAAAAAAAAGGAGGCACGCAACATGATTTTCCCATATATTCAAGCATGCTTGTAATCAGTCACATTTAGAAATTAGGTGGGGCAACTGCTCAATTAATGAATCTTCAAAGAATTGAGAAAATTTCTTCTGAAATACGTACTTCCAAGGAGTTCGATCTTGTGAAGTTATATTAAACAAGTGAATATATAGGCCATTGACGAATTTGAAAAAAAGGAAAAAAAAAAAAAAAAAAGAAGTTTCTAAGAACATCCGACTATTTTGGAATCAAGACTTGAAGACTTTTTTGGCAAGAAGAACACTAAAAATCAAGAAAATGATCCTGCAGGTCAACCAAATTAATGTCAAAATTCAAGGGCTTTCAGTTGCGTTACCCCAACAAAACATCAATCCAGCCTGGAAATTAAAAAAGAGAGTATACACTAACCCATAAAAAGACTTTTATAAAAGTATTGTACCATTTATTTATCAAAAAATAATTCATAATAATTAAATTAAAATTCTATCTCAAATTAAGTTAATGGTGCTCCTTTAATATCATTTAGCCACTAAAAACTGACATAGTTTTTGTCACCATATTATGAGCGTCCGTGTGTGCAAGTTTTGGAGCTTTACTCGTTCCCTTCTCTCTCTCTCTCCCTCTTCACCAGAAGAACCAAATGACCAATCTTGTAAGGCTTGCATTTTATTAAAGTTAGAGTTTAATTCATTCACAACGTTTCACTGGTAATTAATTATTCTATTTAGATCATTCTATCTTTCTCATTTCTTCTTTTCTGTGTTTTTGTTAAGGCCGTCATTTCAACAATTGGAGTTTTCCTTTTTCCCTTAATTTTTCTTTTTAATGATGCCAAATCTGTCTATCATTTATGATTGTTTTTTTTTTTTTTTTAATTCATCAATCACATAATTTTGATTCATTTATCCATTTCTTGATGTGACTTTTTTTTTTTTTTTCTCATTACCAGCAATGCCAATATTGTTCCTCTGTGTTTTTTTTTTCTTTTGGATGCTGAGAATTGCTTTTGGGGAGCCATATTAGAATTTCTCTCATTTGGGTTCTGCCTAAAGAGAACAAAAATTAATCTTTTGCTTTGCGTTCAGGAAATAATTTCTTGCACCCATTTTCTGGGGTATCATTATAGGTCTACATCCATGATTCCAATTTATCTGCAACCAAAAGCAAATAGTGTTGTGTTTCCTCTTTTTGTTTGGTGCATTTGTGCCTATGTTCTTAATATGCCTTGTTTTGAGTTCTCTAATCTAATCCGCCATGGATTTCCTTTGTTGGCTAAATTGAGAATATATCAGGTTCCTGGTCAAAAGAGAAATGCTTTTTCATTTTTTTCAAAGATTTTAGTTTTCATACCTTTAATATTGTTGTTGCTGAACTGGGTTCTTTTTTTTATTTGTTTGTTTTGGTGTGCAGATAACTTGGTGAAGAAAGGATTTGTTGGATGATTTTTTATTATTACCAAAGCAATGAGCCGTTTGTCAGACCTTCATTGTGCCTCAGGTATGCTGGTGAAGTAGCAATAAAGTATAACAATAGTCAACAGGCTTACTATTGTAATTTTAATGTTTTCTAATGTTAAAGTTTTGAGTGAATCACAATAACCCTCTTGAGTTATTATAAAATTATAAAAACTATCCAAAAGTTTGAATATTTGCTAGAAACATCCTATTATAACCAAAATAGAGAAATAATATTAAAAAATAAACTTGAACAAAATTCAGTGAAATTAAAAAAGTGAAATTCATATTGTTTATGGACTAAAAAATAATCATGTCTCAATTTTTTTTTTTAAATTCTTTTTCATTTTTTTTTAATTCTTAATGTAACTATTTTTTTTTTAAATGGATAAATTGTAGTATCCTCTTTGGAGTATGAGAAATAATATAAAAAATAGAACATGATTATTTTTTGGTACATGAACAATATTAATATCACTATTTAAATTCTTACTCTAATTTTCTTAAAAAAAAAATTAATTTAATTATTATTTTTTTCTAAATAGCAATTAAAGGCAGTTTGAGGATAATGTGAGGTTTCAATCAAATCTTCAAACTTTTGGATGTTTTTCCAATTTCATAATACGTTAGGGGATTTATTATAATTTACCCTTTTTAAATGTTAATTAAGAACATTTTGGATATAAAATGAGGTTTCTACAATATTTTCTTACAGATGAAGTTTTTGTCAAATCTTCGAACTTTAAGAAGATCTTTGTAATTCTGTAAAACCTCAAGGAGGTTATTGTAATTTATCCTAAAATTTTTTCCGTTAGCTCTTATTCTTTATTTAGAAGATAGAAAGAACAAATTAAGGATTTTCCCTTGCTAAGCTTTTGTTTAGATGTTTATCATCAAGTGAAAGTGGAGTATTCCCTTATTCCTTGATGCTTTAGATTCTCTACAAGAAATGAAATGGAGCTTTCTCTCACTTATGGAACTCCATATAATTATTTGTGGGAAATTGATGGCTGTCATGTAACCAATCATATCATGTTGAGTTGTTTCTTAGACACAGATGCTATTAGGATCATAAGTTGGTATTATTTTGTGTATCTTCATTTTAAGCAACATTTCTTAATTGCAAAATGCTCAACTTTTGTAGTTTGACCATGGAAACTGGAAATCCAACTCACCCCTAATGTAAAATTCCTTTTGACTTGTGATAACTTTAGACATGATATGGAGTTTCGACTTTATTTTCTTTTGGTAAGATAGCAGAATTGAGGTACTTTTCAAGGAATTTTTTTCTAGAAATTTGTACAGTAACTGCTCGTTAAGAGTTTCATCAATCTGCTATGTTGAAGAAACTTCATGTTTGCTTGAATAATACAGGACTGCCCTACCATTTGTAAAGAAACATGAGCTGTGTATATTTCTCATGGCCATCTCTTTCATATTGTGGAGAATAAATAATCTTGTATACTATGGAATTCGAACCAAGTTGGAGAAGGTCTTGATTACATGCTGAATTTTGTATTTATTTCCTCAAAGAGGAATATACTGCATCCCTACCTGACATGGATTTTTAATGAGACTAGCCAAGTTGCATTTATTCTACAAACTACATTTTGTTCATAGAATGAAAATCGTGTTGGTTTTTCTTTAGCTTGTAGTAAATGTGCAATCATGCTACTTGTTGAAAATCTTTAGTCTATGATCTGAAATCAGTACGATATTGTTGTTAGATGTGAGGAATGATTAGAGGATGAATGAGAGTACTCCTTTATTGTTCACAATGCTTTTGTTCCTTTATTTTTTTCACCCTCCTCCCTACTTTTGTTGATGAACATATAAATCATATACAACATGTATTTTATTGTTTTCTATTGGAGCTCAGACACTTTTCCTTTCGCTGGATCAATGAGTATGTAAGATTCCATGCTTTTGGTTGTATAGTCTGCAAATAAATAGCTTATCTTTTATCTTTTTTAATCATCTTAATTCTTCCCATTCTATCTATTCTTCCCACCTTTTCCCATTTTCAGTATCAATTTACTTGATTGCTTTATAATGATTATCTTATCTGTTTTATATACTTAATCGCAGCATTTTGTGAATTTTTTGCAAAGGTAAAAGAAGATTAAAAGATTTATTGCTCCAAAGTGATAATCGCTTTTGTGCTGATTGTGGTGCTCCAGATCCTAAATGGGCGTAAGTTGAATAATGTTAACATCTTACGGTTGTGAATATGCATATTAATAAAGCTAAAATGCACACTTCTTATTAGCAAACTGAAAATTGAAATTTTGGGTGTATATTTCTGGGCAATTAACTATTTAAATTGAAGAGATGTGAAGAATTAGAAATTTTGGTTATTTTATTTTATGACCCTGCTTTTTAAAGAAACTTAGTAACATTCTTTCCTCCAGATCAGCAAATATTGGGGTTTTCATATGCTTAAAATGCTGTGGTATGCACAGAAGCCTCGGTACACATATCTCAAAGGTAGTTATTCCTGATTTCCTCTAATTTTATTTTCTTAGTGTTAGGACCTGATGGTCATAGGGAAGTATAATCCAGTTGGTTATGAATTGCAATCTGAGTGACAATATTTACTTGCACTAGGGAATAGACATGAGAACTTGTGCCAGCTTTGGAATGAAACTCAATAATCTCTTTATCCTTAACCTTTTTGTAGTGCCCTTCTGCTGAGAATTTGATTGAACATATTGAATGAGAACCATTTTTTTTTTTTTTTTTTTGGAATGGAAATTTCATTAGATAATACATCAACATGGAATACAATGAATACATCAAACAAAAGTACTTTGTCCTCCAAGTAGGTATCCTATCGCTCAGTATAGGAGAAGTTAACGCATAATAACACACTTAATTCGCTCAAGATCCTATCTTTACATGGAATATGTTCCTGTTATAGGTTTTTGATGGAAATTGGGATTCACATCAACATTTTGATCCACTTCCTTCAATTCAGCCGCAACAATGCCTCTGAAGCATTTGCCTTAGTTAAAGCAATAAAAATCGCCTCACTAAAATCATACACTAACAATTGTCCCCCATGTACAAAATTTTTATCTAGTGAAACTATCTATACAATTGTCAATGACTCTCCAATAATTCATCTCCGTGTCTCTCATCTACTTTAATGAAAGCACTTACTGCAACAACAAACTTTGTGCCCATCTAGTAGCAAGCTGTTAGCACCTTAGCCTCCTTCTTGGAATGTAGAAGTGATGATCTCACATAAAAATAGGATCTATTAAGATTCGACTTGCTTTTCCATCCTAATTTGCTTTTAAACTTCACTTGATATCTCCAATCTTTTATTCTCTTTGATGTGGTTTCTTGAGGAAAATAAAACTTGAACAACCTTATCACCCATTTCCTTTTGTTCTAAGAAAATAGTCAATTCCCAAGCCATCCGCATCTTATATTTCACAAACATGGTTTTGAAGGATTTGTGAACAAGAAGTTGTTTGTACATGCTCCAATTGCAAACTTGTTGTATCTGATTCACTTCATTAATTGAGAGCATGATAGTAACATCAGCCTCCATGATTGAGTGCGATTTACAGTCCTAGACTAGAGCCTAGTATTAGAAACACTGATATAGAAGTGAAGATAAACTAAGTGTAACAAAGAAAATAATGAGAAACAAAAGAGATAAAGAATTCAAAAAAGAATGACAAAAGATTACTTAGAATTTACATTTTGTAAGTAAAGAAGAATGAAGAAAATCAAAGTTAGAAACTGAAAAGATAAACCTCACACGTAAATGGGAGAGAGAATGCTTCCTATCGTAGAAGAGAAAAAGTACAACCTGCTCCCTTCTTAGATTAGCATTGTCTGACATATATTAGATATTAGGATAGGTAAGAATTGATGTAGAACCAACTGATGAAAACAAAAAATAGCACAAATCAATTTCTCAAGAAAATCAATTTATTGAAGAATCAAAGCATGATACATAACTTGAATGCATAGCTAGAGTGCTCATTTATAGGCAACAAAATAAATAATAAAAGTGAAAAGCCAAATTCTTATAGTATTAGGAAACTAAAACATTGAAAGTCGTCATCCTAATAGGGATAGAGGAACCTACTAAATAGTACTAAAGAACTAGAATAATCATAGAAAATCAAATTCCATACAATCAATACTAATCCCATTGTAGTCTTTCTTCATTCCTTGTCAAAAGTAGTTTTTAAGAACACACTATTTTGTTGCATTTGTCTCATAATTTTAGACATTTCTATTTAAGTTAACTAAACCTAGGTGAATGATGCCTTACCTCACTTAAGATCCACTCCCGATGGAATGCGATTGTGGATTTTATTCTTCTTGAAATGACTTAAAAAAAAAAACAAAAAACCATGGATTTAATTATTATGATGTTTTATTCATTGATTTGTAAATGTCATAAGGTGCAACGAATATGATATTTTTGTGTTTTCCGAAAAGTACATGTTACTTGCATAGATGCAATCATTTGATGATTTATAAATGAAAGTTCTTTTTCAAGAGAAATAGAAAGAACAACTGGATTACAGGAGCACAAAATGAAAGGTTGAATTATCCAGAATAAATTATGGTCTATGTTTACATCCAGGAGCATATTTGGATCAAGAAGAAAAAGTAAGGTCCCCAATTCTGTTCTTTCTTGTTTTCAATTAGTCTCTTGTTTTATACTCAGGGCTTCTTAGTTTCATCGGCGTTGACAGCAACACAAGTTTAATCTGAACTGCTCACAAAAGCTTCTAAATCGGCCATCACATAAATAGTTGACCTTTCGAGTTTCTTTTATCGTTCAATTTTATTATTAGTCACCCTTTGTGTGTAAAGATGAAATAAGAACGACCTTTAAAGTTTTTGTTTTTGTTTTTGTTTTTTTTTTTTTTTTTTTTGAGTATGTGCTTGTGTTTTAAAGTATGAACTGTAATTGATGTCTATATGATGCTTACAACTGATCTTTCTCTGTCTTCAAGCAGACGATCCTTCTATTTGAAACATGATTAATTTTGGATTGTACAGGTTTTATCTGTGACTTTGGATGAATGGTCTGATGATGAAATTGATGCCATGATCGAAGTTGGAGGAAACTCATCTGCTAATTCAATTTATGAGGCCTTTTTACCTGAAGGAGTCTCAAAGCCAGGACCAGATTCTAGTCATGAGGAGCGTAAGAGGTTCATCAGGTTAGAAATGACTTGCCTTTCAACACTTTACCTGCTAACCTTTCATTTTTTTTTTTTTTTCTTTCTTATCAGTGTAAAACTTATATGGATGGATTAAGTCACTTTTATTACAGATTAGATCTTGCATGATTTTATCCCAAGACAGTTACTGATGTTTGTAGATTGCTTGTTAATTGTGTTTACATGTATTATTTCAATTCTCATAGGTTGAAGTATGAGCTTCAAGAATTTTTGAAACCTAGTTTACGGATTACATCGGGGAAGTCTTCATCATCTTCTCTCAAGTCAAGTTTTTCCACAAAGCTTTTTAATAGTTTTCGAAATTCAAGTGTATCACAGAATTCGGTAAATTTTTCTTTGCCTTTTTTGTTTCCATACTTTCTCTTTCATACTTGGATAACATTGAGAATTTGTTACAGGAAGGAATGGTAGAATTTATTGGATTATTGAAGGTCAAAGTTAAAAAGGGTACAAATTTAGCTATCAGAGATATGATGTCAAGTGATCCCTATGTGGTCCTTACTCTTGGGAAACAGGTTAGTGAAATTTGTTTCTTTATTCTTACTTATAACCATTTCTTGGTTGAGACAGGTTCATATAATACATAATTTCTATTTGCAAAGTTAGATGCAGACTTTTGGCACCAAGTAGAGATTCTTTTTATCTATTTTTTCATCAAGGGTAATACTTATCACAATCATTTGATAAATGGCTGATACCAATATACCATTCCATTGGCTAGCCAACTAGTCGAAACCTTAAACTTTGCTGCAGTTTCATAAATCTTCTTTCACTGCAGTGGAAAATATATGTAATTTTCACCTTGCATGGAGTTTCATATATATCTTCATTAGGACGTATCAATTTTGATTGATGGAATAAATATTTTAAATTATTATTAAGCTAGCGAAGGGGATGCTTTGACTTCTATGCTAGTCACCGATCATAAAATGTGTTTTTGTGTTACTAGACTGTTCGAACCACTGTGAGGAAGAGCAACTTGAATCCAGTTTGGAATGAAGAACTCATGCTATCTGTTCCGGAAGATTTTGGTGCCATAAAGTTGGTGAGTTTGCTTATAATTTTTATGAGTGAAACTCTTTAGATGCTTTATTTCCATGATGATGAAAATTCACTATTTACCTAGGTATTTTACTTTTTAACTTAATGTGGTCTATAATACCTGCATATATAACATGTGTTTGAGTAAGGGTTGTGTTCATGTACTCCTTTAGAAGACATAAACAATTTATTGGATACAGTACTTGTGTTGTTGTCGTTACTTATGAACCACTACTTCCGTGGTTATCTCTAGCAATTAGACAAATACTTGTATTGCTGTTGCTGAAACTACTTTGCTATATCTCATTAAACTAATCATTCCATCTTTATCTGTCAATGAACAAATTCCTGGTTATTCTAAATTGGCTTATAGGTTGACCTATTTGTCTTACTTTTTGATGTTATGCATTGTAGAGTGTTTTTGATCACGACACATTTTCTGCTGATGACATAATGGGGGAAGCAGAGATTGACATCCAGCCATTGATAACATCAGCAATGGCATTTGGAGACCCAGAAATGTTTGGAAATATGCAGATAGGAAAATGGCTGAAATCAAATGACAACGCCCTTGTAGATGATAGCATCATAAACATTTTTGATGGGAAGGTGAAACAGGAGATCTCTTTGAAGCTCCAGAATGTTGAATCTGGGGAACTAGAAATAGAACTAGAGTGGAAGCCTGTTGACCAGTAAATAGAAAATTTTATTTCACCCTTCCATCTCAATAAAAAAAATAAAAATGTAATAACGGTTGAATTATTCATGTCGAATGACCATATATTTAACTATCCATTTTATCCATTCACTCTTCTTGTGATTGCTTTATTTGTAGCTTGTAAGAGGCAACAAATTGTTTGTTAACTCTTGACAATTTGCAGTGTGTAAATTATGTTGTTTTAAAACATATAGGGAGCAACATGTACGGAAGAAAACACGTTATTCATTTTTTGTAGTTCATCATGAAATTGGAGTTGGAAGAAATTTTTTCATCAGCTATTGTCTGCCATATCTTTATATGGGTAATAGCAAATTCAAATTACATATTGTTTTCGATTCTCATAGTGGTTATTAACCCCACGAGAACCGTAATTGATGGTATATCCCCGAATCAATAACACTTTTTAATTATGACTTTTATGTCTTTTAATTCTTTGTCTTAATTTTTTTTTTTTATGTTTCTCCCTATGACATTACTCAAGCCGTGACTCTTTTGATTGAGTTTAGAAGAGACAGCTAGAGCTATCTATCTATTCCCTCTCTTCCCTAAATTTTCTTAGTTAGGGATCGAAAATCATTATTTTCAGATAACACTTGTACACATATTCGCAAAAAAGAATTAGATTTTTTGGGGCTTTGATGAAGCTGCTAGTGAATAACAAATAAAAGAAAGGACAAATCACAAGACGTAAAGGAAGGAAGAAGACAAATAAAGCAGTGGAGATTTGCTCAAATCAAATCTATTCAGCAAAGATAGCAATAAAATAATGATCGGCCATCTATTGTCACAGCAGCAAAATATAAACTTTGAAAAAAATGGTAGTCAAAAGAGTACCTCAAACTACCTCTACAGGGAGCTTTGAATTCAAACTGATTTTTTTTTTTTTTTTTTTGACAATCTGAAAAAAAAAAAAAGAAGAAAAGAATTCTCTCTTGGCTTTCTCTGGCACAAACTAGGATTTCCCATAGGGTTTGGTTGTGGCTATGCCACTAGAAGACCATGGGTAGCCATCAAATAAACCCCTCTTAACAAAGAGATTTAGAAGAAGACCGGGGGAAAAGAAAAAGAAGAGGAAGAAGGTTTTGAGAAGAGAATTCTCATTTGATTTATTGTTACAACTCGAATTGAATGAATTTCATAATTTCTTTCTTCCTCCTTTTATTCTAATCATTAACGGACTCCGCTAGACTCATCTAACATTGTAATTAATTGCCACATAAACAATTAATATACAATTGGTTCTACAATAGAGAACCCTAATGTTAGTGTAGGTGCCCAAGATTTAACCTTATTGGATGGTTTCATGTATTGTAACATTGCATTTTAATATTGTAACACCGTAATTAATTGCCACATAAGCAATTAATATACGAGTTGGTTCTTTAATAAAGAATCCTAATGTTAGTATAGGTGATAAGGATCCAACCTTATTTGGATGATTTGATGCATTGTAACATTGCATTTTAATATTGTAACACCGTAACTAATTGCCACATAAGCAATTAATATACGATTGGTTCTTTAATAAAGAATCCTAATGTTAGTATAGGTGATAAGGATCCAACCTTATTTGGATGATTTGATGCATTATAACATTGCATTTTAATATTAATAAAAAAATCTTTTTATTAATTATCGTTATTTATAATTTGATAGAATTAGATAGCGAGTTTATATAATATGCATTGCATTGATGATTGATCAATGGATGTGAGACAAATATTAATGCATTTAAATGACATCATTAAATATTTCAAGTCGTAGCATTGTCAAGATTAGACATTGTTTATATTGAGTAAAACTTGTGAGTGCTATGTTTTTGCTATAAGATAGTAATAGGAAATGTCACACCTATTGGCATGATGATGCCAAAGCAAGCACTTATGTGATTAATATTAGAGAACATATCACAAGACATGACTTGCCATGAGAATCTATTTAGTTTAGTCTATGAAAATCTCATACAAGATGGGTACAACTAGTTCTTTGATTTAAAGTCATTACGCTTATCTCATTTGAGGATTGATGTACTTTGACATTCGTTTTGATGGACTTTGTAAAGAGCTTTATAAAGGTGATTCGTTAGGTACATTAGGAATCTAATGGAGATATGTGGATGATTTAGATAAGACATATCATTGTTTATATGCTAAAAAAATTATCACATTGCACTTCGATAAATGTTTACTTAAGAATTTTGTGACCACGGTAGAAGTATACCAATAGAGCATGATTGGTTTATTTATGAGTTAAGACATTTGGAGATCGAAGAAAAATTGTGTGATCATAATCGAATAAACTATAAACCAAGTTTGAAATCACACTCGATAAATTGATATAAGGACTAAATTGTATGGAAACCACCTCGTGAAAGGTAATTACGGATTCATTAATCCTCCTAGAGAATTGGATAGTTATGATGTCTTGTTAGAGGCTAATATTGATTTATATATCAAGAGATAAAAAAAATATGTCTTTTATCTTCTTGATACATTGTCAATGTATTTAGGAGCCTATTGAGTGACATGCATAAACTTAAACATTCACACGATAAAAGAGAAGCAAAGGTTCTTGAAAAACGTTTCCTGGTTTAAAAAGTTTTCCATTTTAGAAAGTTTCCTATTTTGAAAAGTTAGTTTTCTATTTTAGAAATCAGTTTTCTAATTTGGAAGTCCATTCAAAATTTGGAAGACGGATACTTAAAAATGAAATTAGTTTCCTAATTCGAGTTTAAGGGTAATTTAAGAAATTATTTTCTAATATCGGCTCCACTAAAATACTTTGATCCAATTTATTTGAATGATCCAAATTAATCGGTAATAAATTAGGCTAAAAGAGTTTGGGCTAATAGGCTTAATTTCAAAGTTTATAAGATATTTTGATGGAAGGATAAACTTAAATACTATTGGATAAGGCTAAGGTTTACAAGAATAAGGTTAGTAAAGCCCGTATAGGCAGCATCACTTTGACCTACAAAGAGAAGTTGTCTCCCCTTATAAATAAAAGAGAGAGGGACGGCAAAGAAAAAAATTACAACTAACGCACAAAAGAAAGAAAAGAGAAAAAGGTTCTCTCCTTCAAGCTTGCCACCTCTCTTTCTCCCTAGGAGTTGTCACATAAAATCCTTGAATTGATTTCTCAAAAGAAGAATAAACTAATCAAAAAAGAAGAAGCTAGCACTCAATAGTTTCGATTGCTTCTTGCATGGTGTTTGAACTGTATTGATAATCAATAAAAGTCGGATACTTGGATGACATCTTCCGCATAAGATTGTTTCTACGCTACAAGAGGTAATCATTATCCATTATCTTATTTATATTTATAATGTATGATTAGTTAATTCAACGACATGATCTTGGAAACCTTAGATGAAGGAAAATTTTATTTATTCCGCACCTCCATAGGATACATGATCCTTTAATTCCTAACATTACCCTCTCCTAGACAAAGTATCCTTGTCGTTAAGGATAAAATCAAAGCTAAAGGAACTATGCCTACATATCATACAAAACTTCCTATGTAGCATCCTCTTTAGACAAACTACTCCATTATATCAGCTCCATCACTTCAACCTAGTTATTCCTCTTCATAATCTTCCTATCAAGCAAAACTACTAGAGATAGCTTCATATGGCCATCATCATCAATAGATGATAAATAAGTAGAAACTATCACACTCGTTACCCACCTTATTCTTTAATAACGAGACATGAAAAATAGGATGGATTAGAAATCCCGAGGGCAACTCTAACTTATAAGCCACCTTTCTAACTCGTTACGGAATAGAATAGGGTTCATAGTATCTTGGATTCGGTTTAAAATTCTTTTACAAGGCCACACTTACTTGTCCGTAAGGCTTGAGTCTCAACACTACCGGATAAATGGGATTTAGCGACGGGCAAACCCGTCGCTAAATAAAAAAACCGTTGCTAAAACGTTTTAGCAACGGTTTAGCGACGGTCAAGTAACCATCGCTAAAAACCTCATCGGTGTTTTTTAACGAAGGTTTAGACCGTTGCGAAATTAGCGACGGTCTAAAACGTTGCTATTCCGTCACTAAATGTCAATGTAAACAGTTAGGACATTAGCGATGGTTCCGTAAACCCTTGGTATGACCGTTGCTAAATAGGGATGGATTAGCAACGGTCTTGACCGTTGCTAAATTGTTGGCAACGGTCAATTTGGTAACGGTCGGACCGTTGGTAATATTTTATTTTTAGCGATGGTCTAGACCGTTTCTAAGACCGTCGCTAATTGAAAAAATAAATTTATTTAAAACAATAATAAAATGAGGTCAAAGTAACAATTTTAAAGTAGCAAAAATCTCGTAAAATATCGTAAACGTAAATTTTTATTATTCAAAATGTATTAAAACGTCGCTAAACAATTACATTATTGTTAAATAAAAAAACAAGTACATCGGTTGCAATTAATACAAGAAAACATAAAATCTAAAATAAGTTAATGTCTAGGATCAATTGGAGGTCGGGTGGAGTCGTCCGGAGGCCGGGTCGAGTCGTTGTCGGTCTCGGGAACGATGGATGAACTACCACCACGCTCAAAATGCCGCATGAACATCTGCTACATCCGTGACATCATCGTAAACTCGCTCTCGACTATTGTTTCTCAACTCAATCGTGGTATCCAACAACGATGCCACTCGGCCTCGTAAGTCGCTCACGTACCCTCTAAGTTGTAGATGTGCGTCGTGTTTGCGGATGTTTGCTCTTGAATTTCCTTCAACCGTGCCTCATCGACCGCATTGAATCCGAAAGTAGCGGAAGATGAGCCCGCATTGACATTTGAATAATAGTGAGATGTATGTGAGCCAAGTCCGTACATCCTCTTCCTCCTACTATCTCCTCCACCAACGACCCTTTGAAAGATATCATTAATGTCGGGTGCGGTCGCTTCGATCCTTCCCAACTGTCGGCTAGCAACCTTTTCCTCATTAATTAATCTTTGTATGGTCTCTCGTATAATTATGAAACACATCACATCAAATACGGTTGTCAAATAACGTTATTAACTAACAAATATTAAATAATGTTTCAAATTTATCACTTACTCCGATAACCCTCAACCGTTGATTGACGAAGACTAACCGATCATTAACCTTTCTCCGATGAGTCCTCAAGAAAACCTCGTGAGGATCGAGTTCACGACCTAACACATTACATTGAAAACATATATAAATAAACGTAAATGTATTAAATATAGTCGGATGTTTAATTAATTATTTTAGGTATTATTTTTTTAAAAAAATTATAAATAAATTAAATAATATATATTTTTTACCATGTGTATGGCGTGCTCTCTATGGCCGATTGATCCCCTCGCATGTCTGAAGGACCGGCTCCGACTCCACCGAGCCTCACTTTTACGAGTTCCGTGCTCGCCATCTCGGATTGAGCAACGGCCTCGGGTTTCGTCCATTCCGTAGTCCATGCATCCCATATTTCCTATGAGATATATGCTAGCTTCGGTTTTTTCCTTAGACGACAAAGGAAGTCGAATATCGCTTCCGTGCGAGACTTTTCCATGTTTTCTTAACTATGCTCTCGTTCAAATTATCATCCCACTTAAATGATTTACGCAAAAAAAATAATAATATACACTACTAACTTTACTTTCATATTAATTTATACAATTTAATTAATCAAATAAAATTTAGAAATTAGAACCTTAAATTCTTCCCAGTAAAAATCTTTTGTCTCCGGACTCATTTTTTTTACATCCATCCCGAAGAATGAACGTACTCTTGGAATGTCTTAACGATCGAGCGAGAGCAAACATCGAAGGATACAACCTACAAAAAAATAAACATTAATTAAATTCATAAATAACGAAGTACATAATAACGGTAACCAAAAATTTTTTTAATTAAATGAAGCATAAACCATACTCATTGCGCCCAACAACAATGACCCGTACTCGATGGTCAACCGCAGATGTTATTGGTTCCGAAGCCGATTAACGCGGGACATTATGGGGTGGAACGTGTCAAGGAACGAACGGTCGTCCCGATGCGATGACGAAGGCACCGATGATGACGACGAAAAATATGAGGGAGGTTAACGTGGAGGTTCAAAAGGCTGCGGCCGAGACCCGACGAGCATGGAACGGGATGTGGAGGGGCCACCGGAAGAGTGGTACGGAGGTATGTCCGGTGGGGGATCCATCCGACCGTGAGTGAAATAAGAAGGGTGTCTACGACGTCCACGATCACCGTCGGACCGATCGCATCCGAACCACGACCCCTACCTCGAGTCATTATGACCTACGTACATATTAATTATTAAAGTCAATAATTGTTAAATAAAATATGAATTATATAATGCATATATACTTACATATAACATTCAAATTAATATGAAATAATTGATTTATACTAAACAATAATAAATCATAAACATTTATTTAATTAAATCTTACATTTAAAAATTATATGTTAACTATGTAAGTAAACATACGAATAAACCTAATTTTTTTCTAAAATTGTGACAGTAACGGTGGACGGTACCTCGGAGATTTATTAAAATAGTTTGAAAAATTACACTTGGGGGACAAAACCAGCCTATCCCAACATCCCGTGAGGACAAGGTTGCCTAAACCCTTAAATTCGAACAACAATTACATAAAATTCAAGTGCATAATTTATGAATTGAATAAAAAATACAATATAACATAATCCAATGGGATATATCATATTATCTCTAATCACTATCATTATAATCATTGTCACATTCTTCATCTAAGTCTTCTTCAACATCGGTTTCTAACTCCGATTCATTCCGAATATCTATTTCATCACCGTCCAATTCTAATAATGCTCCGGTAGAATCAATCAATGATCGACCTTCATCATCATCAATGTGCATGACATTGTGTTGACCTTCTATTTCATTTTCTTGAAAGGGTTCGATATTGGTTTGATCGACGGTAATAGACATTTTCCGGCACATCAACCGTAGGCCTTAGCTTAACCTTACATACCGTCAACTAGTCTCGTCGTATGCATTTACATGTAGGATATGTTACATAATACACTCGATGCACTTGTGATCCTAGTATGAATGGATCGGATCTATTTGAATACCTACGACTATGAACCTCAACTAGTCCATAATGATCATGAACTCGTGTACCGGTACCGTGTGTTGTATCATACCAATCACATTTGAACAAAACTGTTTTCTTTATTGGTAAGGCTGGATACTCAAGTTCGAGTATGTTAATTAACCTACGTAGTAGTCATTTTTCACCTCACCGTAGTTAACTCCTTTAACACACACTCTACTACACATTGATGCTCTCTTCGAACCACCAACATCGGTATGAAACTTATATCCATTTATAACGTACTCCGTATACGACTTCATAGTTCGTAATGGTCCTTTGGCCAAATCTTTACTATAATGATCCGTTATAATTTTAGGTTGTGCTCGGCTTGCTCGTATATAAGGACCGAGTTACTTATAAGGTAATGTAATAATAAAATTTGATAAAATAAATTTATGAATATTTAATAAGAATCTTGACGAGTAAGAATACTCACATATCGATGGAACCATGATGCAAATTGGTTTTGAAGTCGAAAATCAACCTTGTTTTTCGATATGTCGGGGCACTTTCATAAAGTAGATTGATAAAATATCCGATGATAAAAATATTATTATTATATGTTCTTAAATTGAATGGTTGTTAATGAATAAATGTATAGTAATAATATTTGATAGTAATAAAACTTACTCCGTGTACGGTGTCACCTCAACACAGTTCAATAGAATGTAAGTGTGCGTTGCATTCTTTTCTTGATCCGTCGGGACATGTGATCGTGCTCGACCAAGAGGTCTACCCTTAGGAATGAATATTGCTAACATGCCTTTAATATTTTCATTCGGTTCTCGATCACAATCAAAGTTTCTAAGCACTTTTCGATGCCTAGTGTATACATGAGGCTCGAAGTAATATGAACAGAACATTGAAGCTTCCTCAACTAAATATGCATTGCATATTAACCCTTCGACTTCGGCTTTGTTCTTAACATTATTTTTTAATTTGTGAAGGTACCTACAATAATATTGTGAGTTCATTAGACTTAATCAATATTTGACAGAGTTATAAACTTACGTATGTCCACTAAAATCATTAATTTATACCTTTCAAATGGATACATCCATCGATATTGTACAGTCCGACTATTTTTGCTTCATATGCCAAGTGTATGGGAAGATGCTCCATTAAGTCAAAAAAATTGGTGGGAAAATACGCTCTAATTTGCACAAGATTATTGGTATATTTTCCTCAAGACGGATCATATCTTCAACCTTAATCACAGTAGATGTTATTTCCTTAAAGAATAAGCTAAGCTTAGTGAGTGATTGCTATACATTTGTTAGTAACATATCACGAAATGCAATAGGTATTAGCCTTTGCATAAATACATGACAATCATGACTTTTCATGCCACGTAATCCGAGGTTATTCATATCACACACCTTGCCAAGTTTGAGACGTATCCGTCCGGAAACTTTAGTTGTTTAATCCATTCAAGTAATTGTATTTTTTGTTGTTTGTCTAGAGTATAACGGGGTTTTGGGTATTTTCTAGAGTTTTCATCTATTTCTAATTCGGGCCGTCGACAATATAGCTTTAAGTCTTCTCTTGAATTTGCATTGTCTTTTGTTTGTCCCGAGACATTCATAATTGTATTAAACACATTGTCGAAGACATTTTTTTCAATGTGTATGACATCCAAATTATGACGTATTAGATTAGAACTCCAATAAGGTAGGTCCCAAAATATACTACGCTTTTTCCAACCACAATATTTATATATATTATTATTATACTCATCGGATCCCTCTTCCGTTACTTTCAACAACCTCCAATTGTTTAATTCTTGTAAAATTTCAATTTCGGACTTTATCGATGGAGCAATGTCCGTAAAACTGAATTTCACTTGAACGCAATCCTATTTTGCCCGAATGGATGGCGTTGTGATAGAAACTTTCGATGGTAATCAAACCATGAAGTTTTCCTCCCGTTTCGAAGGGTGAAAGCATCGAATTTTCCATAAAATACGGACATGCTCGTCTTACCCGCGATACTCCAACCGAGATAACATTGAATATGTAGGAAAGTCACTAATTTTTCACATGACGAGTAGCTCTCATTTGAAAATTATCTTTACGTGACACATCATAAGTAAGAGCACCTACTTCCCATAATTCTATCAACTCTTTAATTAAGGGTTGTAAGTATATGTCTAAATTGATTTTAGGGTTCTTAGGACCGGGGACAATAACGATTAAGAACATATATTCTTCTTTCATACATTTCCATGGTGGCAAATTGTATGGCGTTACAATGACGAAGCCACGAAGAATATTATTGTCCGGACTTACCAAACGGTTGAAACCCATCGGTGCAAATACCTAATCTAACATTTCTAATTTCGATGCAAAAGAAGGATGTGTTTGGTCAAAATGTTGCCATGCGAAGGAGTCTAAACAATGACGCATGACGTTGGGCTCACACACATGTTGCGCATGCCATGTCATATCATTAGCGGTGGCATTTGATGTATACATCCTTTGTAATCGTGGGGTTATCGAAAAATAATACATTTTTTTGTAGGGGATAAATGTTTGTCTAATCGAACCCCACGTAGGATTTCGATATCGAGGATGATCACATATTTTACAAGAGATTCTCTCGGCTATCCCGACCCCAATAAATCATGCAACCATTAATGCAATAATGGATCTTTTCAACGGGCAAACCCGTCATTTCTATTATTTTTTTGTACTATAAAAGTCTTCTGGCATACGAGTTATTGGGAGGCATCAACTCTTTCATAAGTTGACATAAATCGTCGTAACACCTCTCCGAAAAATGATGCTCGGACTTGAGATGCAACAAACGAGACATTGCGGATAACCGCAAATGGTTTTCTCGACTCGAGCCATATTTCTCTATTCGATGCATCTAATAAATCATAAAATGCTTGTGCGAAGGATTTGGGTCTTCGTCCGTGTTAGACGGATTAAAAGATGGACCACTCGCATCCATCACCATTGTGTGGTATCGATTAACTTGAGGGTCATCACATATTTGTTTTTGTTCAACATTATTAAACGAATTGGCATTAATTGCTAAATCATTTTCTCCATGACATCTCCACACATAATACCCGGACACAAACCCATATCTAAGCAAATGATACTTAACGGTATCGTGGTTTTTATAACTACGATTTTGACATTTTTTTTGTTTACATGGACATCGTATCTTATTTCCATCCATGTACTCGTGGATGACTAACCGCAAAGTTAATAAATTCATTAACCCCTTCTACAAAACGCTCATTTAATAATCCACCAGCTTAATCTAAAGTCAATCCAAGAGTGATCCAAATTCATTTTAAACAAAATAGTTATAAAGTAATTGTATTAATTGTTTATGTAATTACTTAAATTACTTCTATTACTAAATCTAAAATCTTTTTTTGTTACACACAAGTTATTTTCTAAATATATAAACAACCTAAGTTTAGAAAACAAATATTAAATAAAACATAAATATTTATTTAATTACTAACAATTACAAATATTTCCTATAATTTTATTTTTTATCTATTTAATTTTTTTTAAGAAAATTTTTTAAATACAACTTAATTATTTATTTAATTACTAACAATTACAAATATTTCCTATAATTTTATTTTTTATCTATTTAAAATTTATTTAAGAAAATTTTTTAAATACAACTTAATTATTTATTTAATTACTAACAATTACAAATATTTCCTATAATTTTATTTTTTTATCTATTTAAAATTTATTTCAGAAAAGTTTTTAAATAAAACTTAATTATTTATTTAATTACTAACAATTACAAATATTTCCTATAATTTTATTTTTTATCTATTTAAAATTTTTTTAAGAAAATTTTTTTTAATACAAATTAATTATTTATTTAATTCCTAACAATTACAAATTTTTCTAATAACTTTATTTTTTATCTATTTAAAATTTATTTCAAAACATTTTTTTAATACAAATTAATTAGTTTTTTAATTCCTAACAATTAAAAATATTTCTAATAAATTTATTTTTTTATCTATTTAAAATTTATTTAAGAAAATGTTTTAAATACAACTTAATTATTTATTTAATTACTAACAATTACAAATATTTCCTATAATTTTATTTTTTATCTATTTAAAATTTATTTAAGAAAATTTTTTAAATACAACTTAATTATTTATTTAGTTACTAACAATTACAAATATTTCCTATAATTTTATTTTTTATCTATTTAAAATTTATTTCAAAAAATGTTTTAAATAAAACTTAATTATTTATTTAATTACTAACAATTACAAATATTTCCTATAATTTTATTTTTTATCTATTTAAAATTTATTTCAGAAAAGTTTTTAAATACAACTTAATTAGTTATTTAATTACTAACATTTACAAATTTTTCTAATAATTTTATTTTTTATCTATTTAAAATTTTTTTAAGAAAATTTTTTTAATACAAATTAATTATTTATTTAATTCCTAACAATTACAAATTTTTGTAATAACTTTATTTTTTATCTATTTAAAATTTATTTCAAAAATTTTTTTAACACAAATTAATTATTTTTTTAATTCCTAACAATTACAAATATTTCTAATAACTTTATTCTTTATCTATTTAAAATTTATTTCAAACAAGTTTATAAATGCAAACTTAATTATTTATTTAATTCCTAATTATAATTACAAATATTTCTAATAACTTTATTTTTTATTTATTTAAAATTAATTTTAGAAAATTGTTTTGATTTATTTTGTACTAACCTAACGCTTTAACTTAATGAAATAGGAATTACTGAAATTAATAATGTTTTCAATAAATTGTGAATTACTTAAGTAAATTAACAATTATTAGCTACACTAATAACAATAACAATAACAATAACAATTTAAATAACAACATAAAATAAAATATAACAATTATATTTTCTAACAAAAAAATTTAACAATAAATTAAAGTAAGTAAATTAACAATTAACAATCAAATTAATTCAATCAACAATTAAAAAAAAATAACATAAAATTAAAAAGTTAACAATAATATTCAATTAATCAATAATTAACAACAACATTAACATAACAATTAACAATTAAACATTTCAATTAACTCTCACAATTACACTAAAATAACACACAAAATAAATTTTAATTAAATAATCAAATTAAAAAAACACATGCAATAAACAAACAATTCAATAATTAAACTAGCAATAATAAGTAATTAAACATAAATTAAAATAAAATCTAATTATCTGACATAAATAAATAACTGAAAAAATTAATAATTGAAATGATGGTTTAGATTTAGGTGGACTCGTCACCAAGAGAAGGAGGGGGAGAAACCATCGAAAAAAAGCCTCGCCGGAATATGGTCGTCGAAAAACGGCAGCTTCAACGAAGAGAGAAAACTTGAAAGGAGGAGGAAAAGAGGGAAGAAATATGGAGATTTTAAGGAAACAATAGCTTTGAGGAGAGAGATCAAAGGATTGGAGACGAAAGAGGCGAGAGATGTCGCTGTCGGAGGAGAAGAAAACCAAAAAATGGCGATTCCGATCGACCGATATTTATAGAAGGGTAAAGTTTTTAGCGACGGTCACGAGATCATCACTAAACCATCGCTAAAAGTAAATTTGAAATTTAATTTGACCGTTTCCCACCAACGGTTACTTTTAGCAACGACGGACCGTCGCTAATTTAACGTTTGCAACGGTTATTTTTGCAACCGTTAAAATAATAAAATCAAATTACCAACGGGTTAGCGACGGTCCAAGACCGTCGCTAAACAATTTCTCGAGTTGATTTAGCGACGGTTTAGCGACGGTCGTTGACCGTCGCTAAAACAAATATTTTGGCAACGGTTTAATAACAAGCAGACCGTTGCTAATTTTCCTTTTGGTAACGGAATAGTGACGGTCTATAACCGTTGCTAAATTTATTTTTTATTTAGGATTTTTTTTATAAAACCATTGAAAAAATATTAAATAATATGTAACAACGATTTAGCAACGGTTTAGACCGTCGCTAAAGTTATAAACCATCGCTAAAAGTGTTGGCCTATAACATTAGCAACGGATTGGTGGACCGTTGCTAAAAAACCGTCACAAAATTTAATTTTTATAACCATTTTTTAGACCGTTGCTAAAGTGTAGAAAATTGTTGCTAATTTAAGTCTTTAGCGACGGTTTTTTGACCGTCGCTAAAACCCATTTTTGTTGTAGTGCAAGTACACGAAATCTCCTATTGTAAATTTTCTCTCAACGCTCATTTGGTAAATAATTTATTTCATTCTCTACTCGCTCCAATGTTAACTTGGCCTTTAAGAATAAATTCATGACCCTTCTTTCCCATACAAAGTTAGCAACAACAACCATCAAATATATTAACTAGAGAGCTAGCTTTTTTAGTATGTAGTGAAAAGCCATACAAAGCTTAGAAGAAATACATTTGAATAGCAAAATAAAAAATTACGTTGTACCACCATTGAACTAGATGCAACCGAGTGAACTTCTTAAGATAATCCATACACATGCACCTCAAATAGGACTCAAGATATTAATTTAGTGTCTTAGTCTAGCCATCGGTTTCGGGGTGGTATGTTGAGCCTATGCACAACTTGATGCCCAAATACTTGAACAATTCCTTCTAAAATAAATTAGTAAAAATCTTATCCTTGTTTATGACAATTGAAGCTAACGAGCATATCTAACTTATAAACCCGCACTAGAAATTTCTTGGCCACCTTCTTAATAGAAAAAAAGGTGAGATAAGCCGATAAAAAGCCTAAACTTGGTGAATCTATCCATAATGACTAAGATAACATCCTTCCTTTCGCATTTAGGCGGCCATTCAATAAAATTCATTGCTATATCTTTCCAAACACCATCAAGAATAGACGGTGGCTATAGTAGTCCCGGATAGGCCACCTTTTCCGACTTAGCCTTCATACAAACATCACACTCCTCCACATAAGTCTTCACTATTTTCTTCATGAGTGGCTAATAAGAAAAACCTTTAAACCTTACGTAGGAGTTTTATACCTTAGCATATCCTCCAATAGTAGAATAATGGGTTGTTTCCACTAGCTTCCGTTGCGGCTCTCTATCTTCTCTAATGTATAATCTTTGTTTATATCTCAATATATCATCTCGTGTAGGTATACCGAGGGAAAATAGTAGGGTCAATAGCTTTCGTAGTTATTATCTCTTATACCTTACTCGTAATTGTTTTAAAAAGCCATAATTTCACTATACCGGTAGGAACCATAGCTATGATCGCACTACTGGCTGGCTTCTTACAAGCTATCCTTGACCCCTTCATATGAAAATCCATTTTTAGACAAACCATCAACCATAATATTCTCCTTTCCCTTCCCGTAAATAATCTTATACCTTAGTCCTAAGAGCTTTGTATGTCATTTTCTTTAGATGTAAGTATGGATCTTATGTTCTAATAAATATTTAAAACACTCATGATTAGTCTTGATAGTAAACTTGTTAGCCTCCGGATGGTACCTCCATTTATCCACAACCATGAGAATAGCCAAATATTCTTTCTCATAAATTAACATGCATTGGTTTTTAGGACATAAAGCCTTACTAAAGAATGGCAATGGCCTCCCTTCCCGAGACAAGTAACACCCTAATCTCATTACCACTTGGATTAGTTTCCAATACAAAAGGTTTTGGGAACTAGGTAAGGCTAAGATAGGAGCCTCATTAAGTGTTTTCTTCAAGTGTTCAAAGGCTTATTAGGGCTATTCATTCTAACCAAAATTGTTCCTTTTTAGCAATTTAGTTAATGGCTTACCGATTACGCTATAATTTTAGATGAATTTCCTATAATAGCCTACCAGTCTTAGAAGTCCCCTTAGTTCTTTCACTCGCTTTTGGTATTAGCCATTCTTGAACAACAACAATCTTATTTAGGTCGGTAGCCACCCTTGTACTCGAAATGATGTGCTTTAAGTACTCTATTTGTATTTGATATAAAGTACATTTAGACCTTCTAACAAATAATCTATGCTTTCTTAGAACATCTAACACTCTAGCAAGATGTATAATGTGGAACTCTAATGTAAGGCTATAGATCAATATATTGTCAATGAACACTAGCACAAGTTTGCTTAAGGATGGCTCTAGTATAATGTTCATCATAGTTTGAAAAGTAGTAGAGGCATTGATTAAACCAAAAGGCATTATCTTGTATTTGTAATGTCCTAGTTAAGTTTTAAATGTAGTCTTCTCAATGTCCTCATCATGCATTCCGACCTAATGATAGCTCGAACATAAGTCGATCTTAGAGAAGAAAGAAGATCACTACAACTCATCTAATAAATCATCAATCGTTGGGATTGGACTTTTTTTTTTTTTTATAATTATATCATTCATTTTTCTATAATCCATGTAAAATCTCCAAGCACCATCCTTCTTCTTAACCAAGAGTATTAGAGATGCAAATGGACTCGCAACTTGGCTAGGTAACTCCTTATTCTAACATCTCTTTGACTAATTCTTCTTTTTTTTTCCTACTCAAATGAGCTTCTATATGGTCTAACATTCATTACCTTTGCTCCAAAAATCAATGGAATTTTATGGTTAAATTACCTCTTAGGAGGTGATCCCGTTGGTTTTGCAAACACATCTTTATATTGAAGTAATAATGCCTTAATGTCTTTTTTTTCTCTCGCTATTTTCTCATAGGCTACCATAGAAAAAAATTTCCCCACTAACCCGCACATAGTTTTCTTTAATTCCTTGGTATACTCGTCGGCTAAAATCTACTATAAACCTCTTTGTTTAATATTTATGATACCTTTAAGCTCCATCATCCTTTTTTTTTTTTTTCGAAAGATAACTTCATGTTAATGAAGCCAAGCATGATAGGAGAGTACCTCTTGAGTCGATCCACTCCCAAAACTATGTTACACCCTCCCAACTTAAACACCCATAGATTAGCCCTTAATTCATGCCTTAACATGAACCATGTAAAGCTAAGACTCTTAGCTTGGTATTTCATAACATCTCTATTAGTTATTGTTACAAATAATATGATAATATGTTTTACTTTAGCATTGACTTCGTAACCAAACCATAATTAATGAAGTTATGTGTACTGCCAGGTATCAATCAATATGATAATCTCTTTATACTTACAACTTCCTTTGATCTTAATGGTGTTATTTGTATACTCGTACTATTAAGGCATGCAAAGATAACCTATAATCTTCATCAATCTTGTCTCCTAACAATCATTTTCCCTTAATACCTCTTTTACACCTACAAATTCCTCCCATTCCTCTTCAACCTCTTTCATCACATGCATGGATCTTTTTACACATTGATGGCCAAGAGAATATTTCTTTGCATATCTAAACCATAATCATAATGTCTTTCTTTAGTCTTGTAATATTTCTATATGGTTTTTTGAAATGGCGGAATTGATAGGTTTGTGCTGGTTGTTGGCTTCGAGTTTGATTGTGGAAGGGTAATTCTTTGGTACCGATTGGGATATTGTTAGAAAATAAGGTTTTTGGGATAATTCGACTTTCTTGGATATGGTAATAGTGGATTCTTCCTATCATTCCGCTTGATCAAAGGCTTGGATGAAGGTATTCGATTTTAAAATTTTAAGCATTGGTCTTATATCTTCTTCGAGTCCTCTAATGAAGCTAAAGACAAAGTAAGATTCAAGAAGATGAGGATTAACCACATCCATCAAAGGCTTAAGCTCTTCAAACTGTTTCATATATTCATCAACATTCCTATCTTGACGTAGCTTATTAAACTCCTCAACTACATCCTCTTTAATACCAAACCTCATGCAAATCTCCTTGACAAACTCTTCCTAATTATCTAAACCATTCCTTATCACAAAAATTTTAAACTAAATTTTTGCTCGACCTTCTAAATACATGGATGCAATCTCTATCTACCGGTGAACGAGTATAAAATTCATCTTAAAGAACCTTTTACATTTACGTATCCAATCATGTAGATTTTCTCCCCAAAATTGGTGTAGTTCAACCTTAGGAATTGAAGCATTGTATCCAGATTTCAAGAATTGAGGAGTCAAAATAGGCTCACTATGACTTACGAGTAAATGCTAGTTTATGAGCTTGATTTGCTCCATAGGAGGAAAAACAAGCTGATCTTGGTTCTTTTTCAATTTCTTTCTCTCGCCTTTAGCAATCGGATTGACTTCATTAGAGCTTCAAATTGAAGCTATGTTTGCCGAGCCTCTTCTTTCATGCTTTTATTAATATTTTTCATATTCTCCTAAAATTCTTGATGCAAGTTTTGAATTTGCTCCTCTTGTCTCTTATTATGATCCTTCGATGTTCTTATTTGATTATTATCCACCATGGGTGTTGGATTGGTTAGTCCTTAGAAGGTTTGATAATAATTTTTTAAGAGCTTTTCTTAACAAAGAGATTTAAAACAAGATTGGGGAAGAAAAAGAAGAAGGTTTTGAGAAAAAAATTCTCATTTGATTTCTTAATGCAATTAAATTGAATGAATTCCATAATTCCTTTCTTCCTCTTTTTATTCTAACCATTAACTGATTATGTAGGCTCATCTAATGGTGCAACTAATTGCCACATAAGCCATTAATGTATAGCTAATTCTTTAACAGAGAACCCTAAGTCTTAGTTCCTAACACCCTCTCCCCAGTAAGAGGGGATGAGAACACAAGGAATTTGGTTCCTTCAGCTTCCTCATATGCGATAGCAGTGGGAAGAAGATTGGGGAAGAAGAAGAAGAAGGTTCTGAGAAGAAAACCCTCATATGCTGGCTACGGTACTGTGAGATATTACCTTATCTCCTCGGTAATCTACCCTAGTGCATGATGAACCAGTGTGCCTCTTCTCTCCCGTGGAATTAGATGCAGCAGCTTGTCGATTCCATAATACCATTGTCATGAAATTCTCAGGAGGACGCCCTCCAATCCATGAAATTCAAACTCATATTAATAGATCATGGAAGTTATAGTCGGTGGCAATAGTGGGGTTATTGGATCCAAGGCATGTGATGGTTCACTTAGAATCGGAGATTGATATGATTATGGCTTAGTCAAGGGAGGATCGCAAAATCAACTGGTGTATGTATCGCCTATTTCGATGGACACCAAATTTCACCTTTTATCGAGATTGTCCAAAATCAACCATGTGATGGTTCGCCTGCAATTGGTAGGTTTTTGCAGATTGATTATAGAACTCTCGCCCTTTCACATTCTATGTTTGGACGAGTCTGTTTAGAGTTTGATGTCTCAGCAGTTTTGCCTTTGCAAGTATGGATTGGTACATCCAAAGAGCAAGGTTTCTAACAGAGAATTGAGTATGAAGGAAACCTGCTGTACTATAATTTTTTTAATTCACACTTGGGCTCATAGTATAACTAGTTTGTTAGGATTTGAATATGTGATCTCTTGTTAGGAGAGACTGCTGTACCGTAATGGTTATGGCTTAATTGGACATATGGAGAAGATTTTAGAAAGAGAAACAAACACCAGCAGTATTGTTTAAAATAATGAGCCTGCCAAGAAGCTGACAATGGAAGTTCTAAATAATCTTACAAAATAGTAGCAACGACATAAGCAGGAGGACAGTGGGGGAGGGGAAATCAAATACCAATACTAAAATTGGGGAACACTGGACTCTAGTTAAGCGAGATAAAAGAAAAGAATTATGGAAAGGAGACCAAGTCAGTAAAGGTGAAGTTCAGGCCGTAGATAGCGCTGAATATATATTCGACCAATTTGGTGACCATCAGCAATAGACCACTTAATAGATATAACACGCAATAGGAGAGATGACTGGTGCTCCTTTGACGTTGGAGAAGCATGTTATGATAGCCAAAGAAGAACAGGATGTTGCAGTCATCACAAAAACTCTTTTATTGTGTTGGATGGTGTCAACTGTAATGATTAACCATATGGAGATTAACTCTATGTAGGGATAGTTATCGAGACTCAAGGGCAGCCTATAACACAAAAATACCCAAGTTATACAATAAAGGTAAATGACAAGAATCGAGAAGAACATCAGTTAAATTATGAAATCATAAGTACTGGTTAAGAAAGAGGAAGAATGAAAGATATGTTAATTGTGTCCAACGCTTTGAAAAATCACCAATATAGGGCAGACAACGAGTAGATAAATTTAAGAGCTTTGACAGTAAAAAATAATGGAGGTGGAAAGTGTAGCACAGAGTTAGAAGATCATTGGAACTGGCAGGGGTGGATTTCAGATGGACAAAATAGCATGCAACAAGGTAAAAGAAGAGGAAATACATGTCCAACTTATTCTGTAGACAACATTTTTCAATAGCATCTACATGTGGATGAAGTTCGTAAGGCACTTAACCAGTTTAATAGACAGGTAAAAAAGAAAACAAGGCTCAATCGGAGTTTAAGAGGGTTACTAGAGTAGCCTTAATGGCAAAAGGTTCTTTTACTTCCTATCTTGCTTAATGTTAGTTCTAATTTGGAATGGTAGAGGAGTAGGTAATAAAGCTACTATTGAGTATATCAAATTGATGAAAACTCAGCATAATCCGATAATTATGGTTATTCGAGAACCTAAATTGGAAGGTAGCAGGGTTGTCAGACTTGCTAAGAGCTTACAGTATTCACATTATCTACATCAGAATCTAGTTAACACGTATGTGTGTGTTTTACAAAAACGATTTGGTCGACTTAACTTGGATCGAGGCTGGAAAGCAATAAATTACTGTGTCGGTGAAATATGATAGCTGACAGGACATTATATGTTCTTTGGTATATGCCAACTGTACAAGACTGGAGAGACAGGAGCAATGGAACGATCTAGCAAGATTTGCTTTGTAAGTACATGTTCTGTGGCTAGTGGGGGAAGACTTCAACATCATTGCTGATATTAGCGAAAAGGTAAGGGGTACGGGTTTTAATTTTCCTAGTATGGAGGAATTTAATAATTTTTACTGACAGATTGAGTTAGATGATATTGGCTTTCAGGACAATAGATTTACTTAGTATTATAATAAAGGAGCATGTGGAAAAATCTAACAGAGACTGGATAGAAATACTAGTCAATGTAAGTCTTAAGGCTAACCTTCCTGCTATTATAGTAACTCATTTGGCAAGAAATCTATATGACCATTCTCCTCTTCTAGCACAGTTCAGTCAACAACACTCGGGTCCTAAATTTTTTTGGTTTCATAAAATATGGTTGGATCACGTGGGTTTTCATGGATTTCTGAGTTCGACTTGGGTAGAATCTTTTTAGGGAAGACCTTTATATGTGCTTTGCTAAAAACTCAATCATCTTCAACGCCAGTTAAAAACTTAGAACTGGCAAGTCTTTAGAAATATTCATCGAAAAGAATAGAGGCTATTCAAGATAGAATTTATCAAGTTGGATGATGATCTTTTTTGGTAGTGGAATGATCATTCGGTTGAGCTTCTAATAGAGGCTAAGACTGAATTGAATAGATTTTTTAAATGCAAGGCAGAAATGTTACAGCATCAAGATAGCTAGAGTAAAATGGATCACAGATGGTGATAGAAACACAATATTTTTCCACACCTGTATTAAAGGTAATGCTAAAGAGGCAAAGTTTAGAATCAGATTAGAGGGTGGTAGTTTGAGTGAGGATATCAATATTATAGGCAATATAGCTATGGGCTTTTTGAGGAATTATTTGCATTTAGACAGTATACTATATGTGATTCCTTATTTGCAGGATTGGATAAAAAAGCTACTGATATCCAAAACCAAGCTCTATCAGTAATTCCTTCAGAAAAGGAGATTTAGGAGGCTATTAAAGGTTTAGACCCTTCGAGTGCACCAAGGTGGGTGGATTCACGGGTTATTTTTATCAGGGTGGATGAAAAATTATTAAACCTCATGTGGTTTGGGCTGTTTAGGAATTTTTTATCGGAGGATATCTTCCAGAAGGTTTGGCTTCTAATACTCTAGTCCTTATTCCCAAAATTCTGAATCCATCAGCTTTTAAGTGACCTAAGGCCTATTAGTTCATCTACCTTTGCATGTAAGCTCATATCTAAAATTCTTATACTTAGGTTGGCTTCTGTGCTACCTAATATAATTTCTCCAGAACGGACAGGTTTTGTTAAAGGGAGAAATATTACAGAAAACATAACAATTGCACGAAAAATAATGAATGAGTTGGATAGAAAGATAAAAGGGAGTAACTTTATATTTAAGCTCGACATGTCAAGGCGTATGATAAGCTTGAATGATCGCTTTTACTAAGAGCTGAGAGAGTTGATCAATAATGTGATATAGTTTATAGAACTATTAGCAACGTGTTATACTCAATAAGGATTTAGGGGCAGAACTTTGGTTTCTTTAAATCCAGTTGGGGTGTGAGATAAGGAGATCCATTGTCTCCTCTCTTGTTTATTCTCACTCAACAAGTGCTATCTTTTAATCTTCAGAAAGTGGTTTGGAATGGCCTTTTTTACTCCATATCATATGGGAAGGAGGTCTCAAATACTGTTGTTGACTACATATGAAAGAGCTTTTGGACAATTGATTAATGTGGTAAAGAGTGATTTCTATGCACCTAAAAGATCATCCAAAGTGAGAGCTACCAGGAACAGGATGCTCTTATCAGGAATTCCCTATGAAATATTTAGGGGGACCTCTATTCAAAGAACCTCTGCAAAGAAGATTCTTTCATGATTTGAAAACGAAGCAAGCTAATAAAATAAGTAAGGGAACGCCAAACTGTTGTCTGTTGGGGCAAAAATTACTTTGATTAATTGGTGTTTAGCAACTTACCAATCCATACCTTGGTAGTTGTTCCTACACCTCAGACCTTGATTATGAGGATGGAGAGAATAATGGCTGATTTTTTTTATAAAGTGCTAATGGTGAACCTCGGCACCACTGGGTTGCATGGTCTAGGATTTGTCTGCCTGTGGAGGAAGGAGGATTGGGAATTCAAAGTTCATCTCAGGTAATGGTGGCTTTATAAGCCAAACTAGTGTGGGCTTATTTATAAGGTAAAGGTTTATGGGTTTCTTTTATGCAAGATATGGAAATCCACATGGTTGGGCTTATTTACTTGTAAAATCATTGCTGATATAGAAGTCTATCCCTCGATAAATTGTTCTAGTCAGAGGGTGTACTGTGTAGACAGTGTAGTACTTGGGTGTTAGGAAGATGAGAGGTTCCTTTGTGGTTGGTGTGGGGCTTTACTTAATCCCCCACTTTTTTTTTTTTTTTTTTAAGACAAAAAGCTTATGGTAAAATCAGCTTGGAAGAATATTGAGGAATTTTTGCCGTTTGTCCCAAATCATCTTCATTAGCAGGTTAGAGAAATTCAACTGTATGAAAATGAAGAAGATGGTTTGGCTTGGTCTTCGAATTTATCAAGAAGGTTTGAAACCAAAGCCTTATGGGATTATGTTCGACATAAAGGCCGACAGGTAGAATGGCGTAAAACATTTTGGTCTCATTGGATTTCGAGTAAGGTGGGTTGATTTATATGAAAGTGGATTCATCAGGCAGTTCCTACTAATTCTCGGCTTAGAGATTAAAGAATTCTAATTGTCTTTATGTGTCACTCTTGTTTTCAAAACAACCATGACACATTTGATCATTTGTTTTGGCAATCAGAGGTGGTCTTGTAGGTTTGGTCTATTTTTTGAAGAAAAAATTTAAATGCCAACTAGACATGCTTCGAATGCCTATCTTTTCACTACATGGATATGTTCTACGAGGAATCAAACAAGTTAGTGTCAAGTTATAATTTTTTTTTTGTTTTATGGGAAATTTCAAAAAGGTGTAACGTCGGCTTTGATAATGCTGTTATGACTATTGAATTGGCTATGAGATAAGTTAGAAATAATCTTATAAATATGCGTTCAGTTTATAAGCTAAAAGCTTGTTAAATAGTGTGGCCTTGAGAAGTATTTAGAGTTTATGTTTACCAATCATTTCTCCAAAGATTAAAAGGGTTATGTGGTTGAAATGAAATTATCCTCCTCCTAATATGTACAAGCTTAATACTAACGGCTCAATAGTGAATAGTTTTTGTTGTGGTGGCGGTGTTATAAGGGGATAGTTAAGGCCAAGTGATAATTTGTTTATCAAATTTTTATGGTTGGGTATAGATATGAAGGGAGAGATTTCTACCTTACGAGATGGACTTCAAATGTGTAAGGAGCTCCACTTGACTGATGTGTGAGTCAAATCCGACCCTCTTATTGCGGTTAATGCTATTAAGAGTAATATGCAGGCATCTTGGCAATATATGCATTAGATTTGCGAATGTCAGACTTTAACAATTAATCACAAGCTAGATCACATATGACAAAACATAATTTAGTGGCTGATAGTTTAGCGAATATTGTCCATGTTCATAGAAGAAAACATTATTTACAAGTGAAAGATTATTTACACTATAGATAGAAAATGATAGCTTCAACATCTATGGCTATATTATTTACACTATAGATATAAAATGATAGCTTCAACATCTATGGCTATAGAAAATAACAATGTTATGTACTTATTTAGGGTTAGACTTCTTTGTCCCCTTTCTATAAGTTAGGTTGGTTTGTATCTATTTGTATTTAATTTTTTTCAATCAATAAAATTTATCAAGATAGTGCTTTTGTTTCTTGAAGAAGAAAAAAAGAAAGAAATCTCAAACTACTAAATAGGATTTAAATGTAATATAAATAAAAGAGATTTTTCAAGACAATTATTATTGATTAAGCAAGTTTTCAAGACAACCATAATAAACCATTTAGGGTTGAATGACAAAACACCATGGGTACAACTTTTGAGTATTAATGGTTGCCAATTGTATCATTCTTCCTAGATGGAAAAGATCTCATCCAAAAGATATGATCATTTTTGATAAATTAGGTTGAGAAATCTCAAACATTAAAAGTACATCATTCTTCCTAGATGGAAAAGATCTCATCCAAAACATATGATCATTTTTTATAGATTAGGTTGAGAAATCTCGAACATTAATATTAGAATGAATTTGAATAGGGGTTTTTCCATTATAGACCTTTTACTCTTTGAATTTTTTTAAATGAGATCCCTCTATTTTTTTCTTTTTTTTTCACTTGATTAAGACCTTCTACTCTTTATTTAGTTTTAATTGAGATCCACCGTTATCACATCATTTATTAGAAATCTAATATGCTCGTTACTATTAGACTCAACTAATGGAATATTGACATTTGATATTACAAGTCCTACGATACACGAGAGGATCTTATGAGGATCTCAATCAAAATTAAATGAAGAATATAAAGTCTTAATCAAATAATAATAATAATAATAAAAAGAATATAAGGCCTTCAAACTTTGTATAATTAAAGTTAAAATTTAATATACGAGAGGCAATTAATGATGGTTCGATCTAGAAAAGAAAGAATGGAGGGTTGTTCTCTTTCTCTTGAGCAATTTTTCATTCTTCTCTCTCTCTCTCTTAAGGACAAATGAAGGGTTGTTTGCATTGGGAATGAATAAAAGAGTTGTATAAACAATAAGAAGTAACAAATTCTAAAAATCAAATTAAAAGTAATAAAACACTCAAAAGAGCACTTAACAAGTAAAAAGAAAATGATGATGAGGATGAGTGAATCAAGAAATAATAAAGTTGGTAATAGAGAAGAAAATGTAATATGATGTGGCAACGAGATGATTGATTTCCCGGATCTCTTGTTGCGAAGATTGCAAAATTACTCAAAAGAGAGAACATTCCTCCATTCTTTTTCAATTCTCTATACCGAACATGTCATTAATAGCCTTTGTATATTGAATTTTAACTTTAATTATGCATTTGCAAATGATAGTATACTAAAAGTTCGAAGACCTTTTATTCTTTTTTTATTTGATTAAAATCATATTCTCTTCATTTAGTTTTGATTGAAACCTTCCCAAGATCCTCTATTGTGTTTTGGGACCTACAATTTCACGTGTCGGTAATTTAATGGCTAAGTCTAATAGTAACATATCACGTTAGATTAATAATAAACTATGTCATAACGAAAGGTCTCTATCAAAACTAAATGAAGAGTAAAGAGTTTCAATAAAAAAAAAAAAAAGTGTCTCAATAAAAAAAAATCCAAAGAATAGAGAATCTATTTAGGAGAAAAACCCAATCTAAATATTTGGAAAAAGCTCAATCTTATAAGCATTATGATCTTTCCTATAATTTTGCCTGGACCAATAGTAAACAATGTATTTTAAATATAATTTTAAGTTTTTAAAATGTATTTTTTAGTATTAAATTAAATATATTTTATCTAAAAATATAAATCAAATAATAGAATATTTATTTATTTGGATTTAAAACATGAAACAGTAAATATTTTTTTTTAGTTTATAAACATAAGCATAATATTGTGTTCAGGCTAGTGATCTGTGTAAATAGAAAGATAAAGATAACTTACAAGTCATTTCTTTCAAATTTTCATAAATATATTTGTTCGGAAACATAATATTTCTAATGGTAGTGCAGCTTAGATTAAAAAAAAAAAAAACATGTGCATTCATGTTTTTTGGTGGTTCCCCACGCGTTACCAACGGATACTGATTGCATTTATCTATTGATTTAAACGAATTTTAATTATGTCAATCCATATAAAAAAAACTCATGCTACAGAAATAATTGACAAAAGAGTATACTAAAGAATACAAACAAACTGCATGCTACAACTGATTGGTTGAAGGATATAATTGAAAAATGATGTAATATATAAGTATGCGTCGACAAATTAATTTCTCCACTTTTTATTTTTTATTTTTTTTAGCATAGTAGATTTTTTTTTTTATAATACTTTATATTCTCAGATAATAAAATCATACGCACAGCCTGGTAGAAAATATTCTTTACTTTTACAATAGTGAGAATAAGTAAAATTTTATTAACATATATAGTATGGTGAGACATTGAATGTGTTTAAAAATAATATTTTCAAAGTAACCTCAATTATTTAAAATAATATTTTTTCCTTTATTAATATTGAATATAGTCGAGAAATACTAATGTGTATTAATTATAAAGTACTAGACATTCTTTACTACTGAAAAATAAAATAAAATATGAGATACGAGCTTAATATAAATACGTGGGAGATTCTAAAGCGCTTGTCGTCCATAAGTTATATTAAGTTTATTGTAACACCAAGAGTCCTGCTGTTATTATGTTGTGTTGTTGAGTATTGTAGGTTAAAAGCAGAGTTCGATACATACTTACCATGTAATGCTTACAATGTTTAAAGTCAGTAAATAGCATTGGGTTAAATGCTATTGTTGTATTTTTGAGATATAAAATGACAATAAAAACTATATAAAAATAATTTTAAAATATGTATTTGATTTATATTAAATAACTACAACTTTTTGATTGTACATCTTACATGCATGCATAGTTTTTCTAGAGAAATTCTTAAGTTTAAAAACTAAAATAAATAAATAGGATGATACTATTCCCACACACATCATTTCAAAAAAAAAAAAAAATCTCAATAAAATCAATAATATATATATCGTTACTTGACATATAAAACTTCTAGTTTAAAAAGAGTTAAGAAAAAGAAGTTGTCACCTATTATGAGAAGAAATTAAAAACCTAATCAACTAGTCCCGTAGAGATTATAAGTAAGAAGTTGATTATGTTTGTCAAGAAGATAAAATTAATAAAAAAAAACATCATTGTTAAAAAAAGTTACTAACTTTGTCCTATTCCTAAGTCATATCCTATTTGCCGAGATATTTCTAAATCTATTTTCAAGTTTATTGATGGATCGGGTAATCATGAATTTATAATTAATCTAGAAAAAAATTAATTCTTCACATTTTTTACTAAGGTCTTTTTGGTCATACAAAGGTTTTAATTATTTATCATAGAATCATATTCCTCAAAAAATGAGTCGCGTCAATTTCACATTAGATCTAGTTAAGTCCCGACACGATTGTCATACTAAGAGCACATCAACATATTAACACATTAAATTTGATTAAGAATGATGATGGAATCATATGAAATTTTTGTTGGGCTCTAAAATCGGGAGTCATGTCAATTTAAGATTAGACTTGATAAAATCTTTACATAAACATCATGCTAGGAACATTTCAACAAATTAAAGGCCAACCAATTGATTAAAACTCGCCACAAATGAAAAAAAAATTATAACACATGCTATTGTTATTATTTTTTGAAATGATTATAGAATCTCACGGAGCTATCATTGGTACCTAAAAATAGAAAACTCGTTGTACCAATTTAAAATTTTGACTCAATAAAATCTCATCCAAAATTTACCCAATCACAAGGATACACCAAGAACATCACATATATAGCACATATTAAATGAAATCAAAATAAATATCAAATGATATCGGAGATTGTGAAATTTGAAACATAACTCGAGGATGCATGCACATAGAATATTAAAATTTTAGATAAAAATTGACATAAATTATTAATAAGCCAAAACTCTTTTTAGAAAAAAAAACATCATATATATGACAAAAGATAAAACAAAAAACTCATAATAAATACCAAATAACATCCAACATTTTAAAATTTGAAGCATACTTAAGGAGACATGTATTGAGAACATATAAAAATTTCAAACCAAAATCATATTAAAAAAAGGTTCAAAACACCTACAAATCGAACAGACCCTTCAAAGTGTCACCTATGTTAGTTCAGCCCTTAGTATATTGAAATAAAGGGTATAATTGAAGGACCACTAAAATTAGCTAATGAAATAAAGCAACTTAACATATATATATATATATATATGTGTGTGTGTGTGTGTATGTATGTATGTATGTATGTATGTATGTATAAAAGATCCCAAAAAGAAACCCTTTTCTTCTTGACACCTTTTGTCTACATATCATGTTTTCTTCTTGGCTAACCCATCACCTTATGGATATGGTTTATATAGTTTTTCTCCTCAAATGGTAGCAACAATGTCACACGGTGACCTCTCGATGATTATAAGAATAAATGGGTTTGAATAATAAAGTCGCAATTCAATTTTTCTGAAGGCAAAATTTTTTTTTAAAAAAAAAACCAACAAAATGGTATAAAAGTTCTAGCTAAAAGGGTTGATTACACAACTAAAGAAAAACTACAATCACCCTAATGTGCTTTCGTAATGAGGTTACCATTCAATTCTAACTTATAAGAATTTTTTCATGCAAAGTCCAATTATGCATCCATTTTTCTATCTTGATTTTCGAATTGATTATTGGACTTTTTCTAATCAATCCTAAGTGAGGTGATTGGAAGATAAAAACAAGGCTTAGTCTCTCACCTAAGGGGGCCAATAGGTCATCGAAACCCAATTAAGAATGTTAAAATCGGGACCTAAAGCCCCTAAAGCCCATTGCAACTTATGCAACCCAAACCCATACAAAAATATATAAAAATTAAATAAAACAAACACGGACGATATGTCTAATTCAATTGTCCAACCATGAAATTATAATTACAATTTCAAGATAAAATAATATAAAAATATAAACATAGGCCTTGAGCCTATATCCACTCGTCATGCCATGCAATTTTTTAAATAACAAAACCCTAGACCCAAAACCAAGTTCAAGACAAAATTCTACAAGAAAACAAAATCGAGTAACATCGAAAATAATAATAATAATAATAACAATAATAATAAAAAGTCCTATCATTGGAGTAAAGTTGGTCTTAGATTCTAAACCTACTCTGTTTACGTTGACCTAGATTGACTTCACATCAAATAAACACAAGTACAAAAATAATAAAATTGAACATGCAAAGACCATAAATTATGAAAAAAAAAGTGACTATAGAAAATAAGATAGCCAATTGGCATCCACAAATTCTTTGGCCTTTCTAATCATATTGGTCTACTTCATTTTTTCATCATTAAAAAAAAAAAATATTGGCCTATTGCTAGCTTCATTATTGGCCAACAATTCTTCAGAAAACTTTATATGAAAATAAAAATTATATTAAATCAATGCCCTTAACTCCATTTTTTTTAAGAAAATAATAATGATAACAAATATATATTAAAAATAAACAAAAATTTTAAATACTTTCTATTCTAATAAAATTAAATTTTAAACACACATAAATAACAAAGAATTTAAATTTAAAGTCTTTTATATATGTTGAATAACATCAAAAGATTTTAAATTCAAATCTCTTTAATAAAATCCAAATTAAATCATGTTAATTCAATTAATCATCCAAATCCTATGTTAGTCACATATTAATATTTTTAGAATATGAAATAATATAATCATGCAACTCATAAAATTTTTAATGAAAATTAAACAAAAAAAAATTGAAATGCAAGGATATAATTATCAAATTAGAAATTAAAGGACTAAACTAGACAAACACAAGGCAAATGACGGACGATAGACTCGGTGAGTATGGTGCATACTACCTAAGTGGCAACGTCTTACTCTTCCAAATGGGGTGCATCTAGTGTCGAATGAGTGGCAGATCGGTGGAGTCGGAATCATCTTGTTATTATGGTGATTTTGGTCTAACATGTGTCTTCGGTGGTTGCCAAAAAGAGGTCGATCGTTATCATCTTCTTCTCTTCTTTTTCTCCTTTTTCCCCCCTTTCTATGTGTGTGTATGCATGATATTTATAGGAGGTGCATTTAGGGTTGGCTTGGGATTTTTTTTCTATTATGATTTTTCTTCTTTTATTATTAATGAGGCCTAAACAATCTAACCCAATGTATAGCCCAATTTTTATCTTGATCTATACCCAGCTTCTGTTTTCTCTCTCTTTTTTTGGTTTTTTTAAAATATTTTTATGGGGTAAAAATAGGATGATAATAGCTACTCCTCTTTACAATGCTTATGAGTCAAAGATGTAAGAAGACAATCCTTCATACATTTTGACTTAGTGAGCTTATAAATAAGAGATGTGATAAGAAAAATAAAGGATGACAAAATTAGAAAAACAAACTTCTTATAGGTGATTCAATTTTAGAAATGAACAAATATATGAATCATTTTAGGGCAATTTGATTTTTTATAAAATAATACACGAACATATGAACTCTCTCGAAGTGAAGCAATCAAATGTATGATCCTTTATAAGGAGATTTGACTTTGGAAAAAAAAATCAATCAATCAAATATAGAAATCCTCTCGGAGGTGATTTGATTTTGGAAAACAAAAACAATTAAATATACAATCCCTCTTAGGGAGATTTGATTTTGAAAAATAATCATCGGATATACGAACCCTCTTAGATGTGATTTGATTTTGAAAAAAAAATCAAATATACTATCCCTTTTAGGGAGATTTGATTTTGTAAAAAAGAATTTATCAAATAGAATAATCCTTTAAGAGTGAAAAAAATCCATCAAATTTACTAACCCTCTTGAGATAAAAAAAAAGTCCATCAAATATACAAACTCTCATAGAGTGAAGAAAATACAACAAATATATGAACCCTTTCGGAGTGAAAAAGATTCATCAAATATGCAAACCCTTATTAGGTGAGCATTTGAAAAATAAAAGAAATCAAATATGCAAATCCTTTGGGATGTTGGAGTGGCTGAAATATGATTTTTTGCTTTTGAATGATCTTCCTAAGAGAGATTAGTCATCTTGATAGGGTGATTATCTTAACATTTGTTAATGATTGGCCATCTTGATAGGGTGACCACCTAGATATTTTATAAAAAAGAACTAGTCATCTTGACGGGATGACCACCTAAATATTTGAATGATTGGAAATCTCGATAAGGTGATCACCTAAATATTTTCAAAAATTGATCTTCTCGATAGGATAACCACTTAGAAAGTTATGAAAGATAGGTCATCTTGATAGGGTGACCCCTGGACATTTTTGAAAAGGCTAATCATCTTGACAATGTGACCATTTAAGAACTATTCATCTTAATGGAGTGACCACTGGACTTTTTTTAGAAAATTAGTCATCTTGATAGGGTGAGCATTTAGACATTTTATGAAAAACTGGTCATCTCAACAAGGTAACCACTTAGACATTTTTAAAGATTGCTTATGAAAAATTATCTTAGAAGAGGAAGATTTGCCCTTCCTCAAATTTGAGTTTCTTTGTTTGAAATAATGATAGACATGAGGGTTTTTGTATGGGTAATGATTTTATGAGAAGTACAAGTCACACCTTGTAAAGCTTAATTTTTTTTTCTTGAATATGGAGAACTAGCTTAGATCTTATGTCTCGATTGCTAGTTAGCTAGAGCTTTTTAGGAGATGTTGGATTGACTATATGTATTTCGATTTACTCGTTGCTTCACTTTGCCTATAAGACTCGTATGTATTTCACATTTATAGATGTTTCACTTTTTCTCATCATTATTGGACCATATTGCTCAATAAGTGCCTTGATTTTGATTTATGTGAAGGTCATGATCATCTTCATGCCTACTTATTGATTGTTGACTCTAAGATTTGATTAGTCATATGCCTCCATCAAGCGTTGTTGTGTGTTGAACTATCATTTACCCCTAGGTTGTGATTTGTTGCTTGTCCTCAAACTAAGTCTTGCTATTCTCACTGATCTAAATTCTATTTATTTTGTCCTTAAAGAACACTTAGCATTATACTCTTACCTCCTTGTTCAGCCATGATGCCATGAATTAATTTTTTTTTTTGTAATCCATTTGCCTCTTGGTCTAACTTTATTCAGACCTACTTTACTATGATGGAGTATTTCAATGTTATCATTAACTACTTATTTGTTTAACTCATACTTGCGCAAATTCATGCCAATTTGAGAAGAACCTTTGTTAAAACCGACCACTTTATTTTGGAAACCAAGTAGTAAATTTTAATGATATTTTTTTATCGGTCTAAATTATTACAATGCAATCTTAAAAATATGCATCGAAAGTATTCTCAT
Organism: Dovyalis caffra; assembly: GCA_963924115.1. NCBI lineage: Eukaryota > Viridiplantae > Streptophyta > Magnoliopsida > Malpighiales > Salicaceae > Dovyalis > Dovyalis caffra. The sequence continues at coordinate 756,187 of CAWUPB010000351.1, forward strand.
TCGTGAATTATTTGATTGATTAGTCATAAGCTAAAACATATCATTTGAATGCCGGGATGCAATCATGTTTGAGTTACAAATATGAGTTTTAAAAATAAATATTCTCTTGATGTTTTTTGGGAAGAGATCAAGAAGTTTGGTTGTTTTAGGAGTGAAGAATTCAAATGGTGTTTCGCAAAATGAAAGGTCATGTTAAAAAAAAAGGAGCTCAAAATGCGATTTTTAGCTTGAAATAATTGTTTTGCTTTGTCTTCTTCTTATAATTTGATGCCATAAACAATTATACACAACATGTAAGTAGAGCGGGTTTTTTTCTTCAAAAAAATTTCTCTCTCTTTAAGGATAGAACTTATCAACCTCGGTAATTTAGTTTTGATCAAAAAGAGCTTTTAAAAGCACATAACATAGGTTGGTTCTAAGACTTGAAAAGAAGAAGAAGAAGATATAACATCTCAAAATATATTTAAGGGTTTGAAAGACTAAAGATCAATTGTGAAAGGATCATGCATCCTATGGATTTGTGGAATAAATAAAAAAATTTTGTTTTCCTCCATCTAAAATTTGCAAGATCATGTCGCTGAATCAGCTAATCATATAATTATAACAAGATAATAATAAGTGATAACATCTTATAGCATAGAATTCAAACTTTGCAAAAAGGAACCATCCAAGTGTCTGGTCTCTATTGATAATTCACGTAACTCAAACACCCAAACAAAAAGATAGAAATTGTTATGTGTTAACCTCAATTATTCTATATAGTGAATTTTCTCTCTATAAATCTTTAAAGGTTTTTGCACCAACAATAGAGAGAGGGAGGGTGGCATTTTTTTTACTTTAAGAGAGAGGCACTCTTTCTTTTCTTTTTCTTTTTTTGTTACCACCTCTTTCCCCTCCTCTATTGATATGAGTGGCAATAACTCCCTCTTAAGAAAGGAGTTGTTGCTTATATGAGCTTTATTTAACTTTATCTTTGTAAACCTTGAGCTTTATCCATTAGTGTTGAAGATTATCTATCCACTAAAAATATCTTGTAGGTTTTTTAGTTAACCTATTTCCCAAAATTCTTTGGCCCAATTAACTACTAATTAATTTAGACCTTCCAAATAAATTGGGTCAAATATTGTTAGGTAAGCACATATTAGGAAATGAATTTTCAAATTACCCTTAAACTTAAATTAAAAAACTAAATTCTATTTTAGGTAAATGACTTCTAAATTTGAAAATTGATTTACAAATTAGAAAACTAATTTTTGAAACAGAAAACTAATTTTTATTTTAGGAAACTAATTTTCCAAAATAAGAAACTTTTTATAAAACCTTTGCTTCTCTTTTATCGTGTGAATGTTTAAAGTTATACATGTAACTCAATAAACTTTTAGATATGTTGGCAATATATCAAAAAGATAAAAGATACCTCTTTTATCTCTTGATACATAAATTAAGATTGGTCTCTAGTAATGTATCATGACTACTTAATTCTCTAAGAGCATTAATTAATCTACAATTACTTTTTACGAGCATAGTTTTTATATAATTTATTTCTCATGTTAATTTATCATAAAGTGACCTTGAACTTGGTTTATAGTCTGTTTGATTATAATAACATAAGTTTTCTTCGATCTTCAAATGTCGTAGCAATCAAATAAACTAATTATGCTCTATTGGTATACTTCCACTATGGTCATAGATTCTTTGAGCAAATATTCATCGAAGTACAATATGATAATTCTTTTAGCACATAAAGAATGACATGTCCTATCTCAATCATCTACCTATCTCCATTAGATTGCTTATACACCCAATGAATTACCCACATACACCTCTTTACTAAGCTCATCGAAACGAGTATCAAAGTACACTAATCTTCTAACGAGATAACCATGATAATTTCAAGTCAAAGGATCACTTTTACTCATCGTATGAGATTCCAATAGATAATACTAAATGAGGTCTCATGGTGAGTCATGTCTAGTGATATGTTCTCTAATGTTATTCATCTCGGTGCTAATTTTGACATCTTCATGCCAATAGGTGTGAGATCTCCTACTCGTTGTCTTATAGTTGGAGCATAGCACTCACAAGTCTTATCATATGTTATCAATGTCAATTCTTGAAAACATTGATGTTTGTCTCTCATTTATTGATCAATCATTAATACAATGCAAATCATATGGACTTATATCTAATTGTTTTGAATTATAAATAACAACAATTAATAGAAAGACTTCTTTATTAATAATAAAATGCAATAATACAATACATCAAACCATCCAAATAAGTTAGAACTAGTGGCACCTACACGAATAAATTTAATATGAGGAGCTATTCATTTTCGTATTTCAAGCATATTCTGCCCCAATACGGAGGTGATCTTAGTCTTGTGTTATCATTATAAGAATTTACTAAGGCTAAAAAAGGAATCGTAATGGATTTTTATAATTATTTATGATAAATGTGTCTAGGATGGCCTTTACTCATATCAAAACTATTTTTTTCAAGCTGAAAAGTTCTAAATCCTTAAAAATATTATTTGTTTTAAAGAGAAGAAATGATAAAACTAAATTTATGACCTCTCGTTCATGTCTTTACCATCATTTAAAGCTTCAATATCTTTATTTTAGATAAGAATTCATTCCAAAAGTACTCTTTAGGTGAAGAGAGTTGTTTTATGTTTAAAACATAAATGATTGCACTTAAGAAATTGTAAAATATGTTTTAGAATAGGATTTACATTGAGTTTTTTTTTTAAGGTGAATGCATTTACCATTATGTAATTTCCCTTTGAGGATGAAATATAATGCTAAATGACACTTTCAAATGCATATTTCTTGATTTGAAGTCAATAATAGGATCATGTAAAAAGAAAATTAATAAGCCTTCTTCTATATTAGTAGTTGTATGGTTCGAGTTGTGGATTGATATTGGTATTTAGTGTGCCCGAATTATCTTTCAAAGAGATCCATCCATGATCAATCGGAGATCGGGCTTTTTAGAAAGCTATGCAATTCTCACTACTATATCTACTACACTCAAATGGTAGTCACATCTTTTATCAAATTTATACTAATACACAAATATGATGATCGAATTGGACCCATAGAGATGGAGATAACCAAATCAACAAAGATAAGATGCTTGAACAACTCATCCGATGACATAGAAATGAAATGTAGTATGCCTTGGTATCTTCTATCACTTTGATTGCATTTATAGGGGCTTCGTCTAATAACCGAAAGGTTGTTGATAGTTTGAAGGTGGTAAGAATACATGACCTATCTTGGTAGAAGTAGTGTTCATATGAGGTGCATATGAAGGTGGAGCTTGATTATTGATGTTTCTCATTCAAAAAAGAGAAAATTTAGGAGCCTTTGATTGTTTCATTACCCTCTTAGATAGAAATTAGTAGACCCAAGTCGATGAATTTTGTTATCTTTCTTGCTGCGAAAATTGTACTTCTTTAAACTGGTATCTAAAATCTTTCCTAAGTTGATAACTTATTCTACTCTTTCAACAATGTTTACAATATCAGTATAGTTAGGTGATGAATCACATATGAGATACTCAAAGTATGAGGCTTTAAAGGTGTTGATGAACATAGACATCCACTCCTCTATCAAAGGTAAATGAATTTTGGTGGTTACTTTATGCCATCTCCGAGCATAGTTTTTAATAGACTCTTTCACCTTTTTTTATACTTTATAATGTAGTTCTATCTTGATCACCTCTAAAGTAAACTCCGTATTGTTAGATAAAGGCATCTACTAAATTCTTTCAATTCCGGATCTTAGCTCTATCTAGATGCATATAACAACCGAAGGTAGTACCATCTAGACTTTTTGAAAGAAGTGGACCAAGAGCTTTTCATCCTACTTGACCTCTGCCATTTTACTATAGTAAATCCAAAGATGGAATTTTAAGCATTGAATACCAATTTATTTTATAAATTTAAGCACCTTAAACTTCCTTAGGATAACAACATCGGACACCAATCACATTTCAATAGCTTTTATTGGATCATACAAATTCATGCCCTCAATACCCTATAAATGCTCTTTAAAAGATAAAAGTTTGTTTGACTTATGTTCCTCATTTTCTTTATGGATGATGGTTTCTTTAACCATAGCATTCATAGCCAAAGTTACTTGACTAGTACATCTTTTTAAAGGCAACAAAAATAGATATGAAAAGTTAGGATACCATGCCTCTTTTATAATGAATTGAGTTTGGATCTTAAGCTGGAAGACATAACCAAATAAGGATCAATAATGTAAGGTAATCATAGTATAATCTTGGTAAGAAACACGATAAAAGCTTCAGTGGCAAGTGAGGCGGTGGAGCTAACCCCATTAAATGTCCTTTCATAAACTGGATTGGTTTGAAGAAGTTGCTTTATCAAACTAGCTAATCAATCCATTTCCCCTTAAGGGCTTCAACTTCCTTAGCATGATTCTGTTCCATCCGGTTTCTTTCCTCGTTCTCCATCTTCCTTATGAGTCTAGTGTTGTAGATCTTGAGTTTCTTCGGTGCCTATATTTTTGCATATTGCGGTAAATAACTGGAATGACCATCAACATTGCGATAAATTGAGATTGGGTGTGAAGTTATAGATGTTAATGCCCTTTTTTATATCATGAGGTTTTAGGAGTTGAGTTTATTTGACCACTTATTTAGAGGACATTTTTTATAGGAGTTTGTCATGAAAAGATTTCTTATAAATTCTAATCAATGATACAATAACCGTGAGAATTTGTTAGAAACTGTAATATTATTTTTTTGATCAATGGCAATATACCAATTGATTTAGTATGAATACAATCAGTTGTATGCTAATAAAAGTTGTTATAAGTTACAATCATTTAGAATTTTTTTATTTGACTCTTTTTATGGTCACCCTCAACTAATGTCTTGCTTTTGACTCGGCTCTTGACCTCTAACACTTATTTATTCAGTCATGGTACATCTTGGTGGAAACTAAGATATGCCTCTTCATATAAGTCACCATTTCTCCTAGATGGGCTCACCTATAGGATTGACTCTTGGTCATTAAGTGCATTTTAGACATAATTATCTAATCATAAGGGCTTATTGAAAGGTTCTTAGATTGTCTAAGTTACTAGTGTTAGTGTAAGTGATCATGATCTAACTAGATTAGATGATTTAAAATATTATATTATTATATTTTGATATTAATAAAAAATATTTTCTATTAATTCAAGTTATTTATAACTTGATAGGATTAGATAGAAGTCCATATGATATTTACTTGTCTTGATGATTGATAAATAGATATAAGATAAATACCAATGCACTTAAATGATATCATTAAATCTCTCAAATCATACTAGACATGACTTTCTAAAAAAAACCCATTTGGTTTAGTCCGTAAGTATCTTATACGAGATGGATACAAGTAATCCTTTGACTTGAAGTTGTTACAATTGTCTCATTAGAATATTGGTGTATTTTGACATTTGTTTCGATGGGATCGAGTAAAGAGCTATATATGAGTGATTCATTATATACATTAGAAATCCAATGGAGATAGGTGGGTAATCGAGATAGGTCATGTTATTCCTTATATGGTAAAGGAGTTATCACATTGTACTTCGATGAATACTTGCTCAAGAATCTATGGCCAAGGTAGAAATATACCAATAAAGCATGATTGGTTTACTTAAGAGCTAAGACATTCGAAGATTAAATAAAACTTGTGTGATCATAATCGGACGTACACTAAACTAAGTTTAAGATCATACTATGATAAATTGACATGAAGGCTCTATTGTATAAAAATTACACTTGTGATAGATTATTACAAATTAAGTAATCATTTTAGATAATTGGGTAGTCATGATGTCTTACTAGAGGTCAATCTTGATTTATTTATCGAGATATAAAAAAGTTTCTTTTACTTTTCAATACATTCCTAACCTATTTAAAAGCCTATTGAGTCAACGCATAAGCTTAACATTAGCATAGATAAGAAGAAATAAACAATTTGGAAAAAAATTCCTAATTTAGAAAGTAATTTCCTAAAATAAAAATCAGTTTCCTAATTTGAAAAATCAATTTCCTAAAATGAAAATCAATTTCTTAAAATGTAAATCAGCCTCCTAATTTAAGTTCCCTAAACTATTAAGGGTAACTTAGAAAATAGAATCCTAATCTGGGCCTCCCTAGAATACCCGACCTAGTTTATTTAGATGGTCCAATCAATTACTAAGTCATTGGGCCAAATGAGTTTGGGCCAACAAGCTTAAGTGAAAGCTTGTAAGCGGGTATTTTAAGTGGAGAGCCTTTTTAAGAACTTCAGGCAAAAGTTCATTAAACCTAATACAAGGTTTATAAAGATAAAAAGATACATCAAGCCATATAACTCCTAATAAATAAGAGTGGGCAAAATTTCCACAAAGAGAGAGAGAGATGCAATTTTTGTATAAAAAGAAATTACACTAACTTCTATAGAAAGAAATCATGCCATCCTCTTACATAAAGATTTCTTATGTGAAAAATACTTAACAAAAAGAATTATAACTAGCACTCATGATCTTTTACTACTTCTTGAGTTGGTGTCTAAGCTACGTTGATAATCACTAGAGACCATATGCTTAGATGGTTCAATCTACTAACTTGATACTATGCTTCAAAAGATAATATCTAATCAATCTTTATTAATATAGTTAGTTGATTTAACAACTAATCTTAAGACTTTAGATATAGGAGAATAATTTTTTTATTTATGTTGCACCTCTATAGGATGTATGATCCTTCAATTGATATTAAAATCTTCATTGAATCTTTAATTATATTATTGTTAATTATGATTAACTGTGATAATTATTATTAATGCATTATTAATCTATATTTTTTATGTTTTAAAAAATTAAAAATTGATTTTTGGATCATGAAATAGGGCACGCACGAGGCCAATACTAGGTGTTGGCTAATAAACATGTTAGACCAATTGGCATACAAGACATGCGAGGGTGCATACCAAGCCGGTAGCATTTCGAGTGCCCGAGGCTGCATGCTAGACCATTGGTATGATAGGCACGCTAGGTTACTTGCTAGGCTATTAGCATGTTAGCATGTGATGGCGAGCACCAAGCTAGTGACACCCTAGTGCACTCTCGAGGCCAATGCACAATATGCATGCCTAGCCAATGTTAGGCATTGGTAGTGCTCGCACAAGGCCATTGTTGGGTATTGGCTAATACATATGTGAGGCCAATGCTAGGTGTTGGCCAATATGAATGCTAAGCCAATGCTAGGCATTGGCTAATGCTTGTGCAAGGCCAACGTTGGATGTTGGTCAATATAAGCCGAAGCCAATACTAGGCATTTTCTAGTGTATGCACGAGCTAATTCACACGTTAAGCTAATGCTTGGCATTGGCCGGAGGCTATGTAAGGCCAATGTTTGGCATTGGCTAATGCACGCACTAAGCCAAAGCTTAGTGTTAGCTAGTGGGGTTACACCTAATGCATATGCGAGGCCAACACCAATGCATTGTTAGCCAATAGGCATGCCGAGCCAACACTAGGCAATAGCCAATAGGCACTTTGATAAGTGAGGCTAGGCTATATCTTAGCTAGGCCAGCTCATGGGCCTTAAAGACCCAAAACCCAAGGCCTAAGGCGCAAGGTCCAAAAAATTAAATTTAAGAAATTTTAATGTTTTTATAAAATGACCAAAAATTATAGATTTATGATTATAATAAAATGAAATATGTTTCATTAAGTTGTTATGACATGTATCAATGTCATTGAAGCATAAGTGAATGGTATGGACGAGTCAATATAGTTTTTAAAAATTTATGCTTGTAATTTTTTGGTTAAATAAGGCTCGAGTGTCCTACCTTCTCTATTATTTTTATGTACCTTCACTTCTCATCTTACTCTCCTCAAATGTAACTTAAGGTATCCGATTTAAAAATTGCAAAAGTAGATTATATATTAGTAGAACATGTACATGAGAATATTCCAAGAAAGTAGACGAATCTAAAAGAAGATGTAATAATTCTTCACTTAGGTTTTAACTTACCAATCTCCCTATGACTCAAAGGGATTAGTATTAAAAATCTATTATCATTCATCGATCCTCGAGTAAAAAATGTATAGTATGCATAATAGATTTAGATATGAGATTGATGTGATTGAATTCTAGTATGCATGATAGGATTAATTTGATTAATTAAATGATGAGACCAAATAATATAAAATCCTTCAAACAAATATCAAGTTATTTATCTTCTAACATTATAAGGATAGAACTCTCTTAGTCGTTGTTCACTTATTAAAATAACTTAAGGTCACTTCTTCTTCAAGGGAATTAAATCATGCATCATGCAATGTCCCTCAATATTTGAATCCAACTTGAAATGAATTGTTAGATTTGTTGAGATAACTCAAGGTCTAATAATTCATAAGAAAAGATTAGTATTTACATAAGATGTGAGATACCTAAGAGTTGTCATACCAAAAAGATTAGGAATTGTATTGGATATAATTGGTAAGGAGTTACATACCTAATCCTTTCATGTATGACTTGTTGAGATAACTCAAGGTTAATACATGTTTGTGGATGAGATCCTAACCCACTAAGGAAGACAATTGACAAGTTTTCTTGAGTACTATATTAAAGGTTATAAAACTTATAGAAAATAATAAGAGAAAACATAAATTTTCATTTCTTAATTTATGTTTTTGTTTTTAAATATAAATCAGTTAACCAAATTATATATTTTTTCTATCCTAACAGATTGTTGTAAAGTATGGTCGGTAATACATTGACTCGATCAATCATTGACGAAGTAATGTCTTTAATGGCATAAACTTTTTTAATTGAGAAATGAATCAGACAATTATCCTCCAACATAAGAAGATATTCTATATGATAAAGAAACCTCTTTTAACCGAGTTTTCTTATGATTAGGCAAAAGTATATGCAGTATGGCTTAAGTACAAAAAGGATATGATCATCTGCTTAAAGCATCATGCTAACTACTATGACATTAGAATATTGGTGCCATCATAAAGGAACGAATGTTTATGATATCATAGCAAAGATGAAGAACTTATTTAAGGAGAATATCATACATGAGCATTATGAGATACCCAATAAGCTTTTTAGAGCTAGAATGATGAAGGATCCGATGTTGAGAATGTTAGTATAGATGCCCATGATCCAACCACATTTGGATGGGTTTGAGTTATTGTATTATTGCATTTATAATAAAAGAAGTCTTTCTATTAATTCTTATCATTTACATTTATTGATTGAATATAATTAGATATAAGTCTATATGATATGCATTTGAATTAGTGATTGATCGAAAGATGTGAGATAAATACTAATACACATAAATGATATCATTAAATATCTTAAATTATAGCATTGTCAAGAATGGATATTGACTATATGCAATAAGACTCATGAGTGTTATGCTCATGCTATACGATAGTAGTAGGAGATCATACACCTATTAGCATGATGATGCCAAAGCAAGCACTTAGATGATTTATGTCAAAGAACATATCACTAGACTTAACTCATCATGAGAACCTATTTGGTTTAATCTATGAAAACCTCATATGAGATGGGTACAACTAGCCCTTAGACTTGAAGTTATCACGGTTATCTCATTAGGGGATTTATGTACTTTGACACTTGTTTCGATGAAATCGGTAAAAGGTTATATGTGGGCGATTCGTTGGGTGCACTAGGAATCTAATAGAGGTAAGTAGATGACTAAGATAAGACATATCATTTCTTGTATGCTAAAAGACTTATCACATTGCACTTTGATGAATGTCCGCTCAAAAAAACTATGGCCATAGTAGGAGTACACCAATGCGAGCATAGTTAGTTTACTCCAAGAGCTAAGACATTTAGGAATCAAAGAAAACTTATGTGATCATAATCAAACAAAATCTATAATCAAGTTTAAGATCACACTATGATAAGTTGACATGATTTTCCAAGTCGTATCATTGTCAAGAATAGATATTGACTATATATGGTTAGATTTGTGAGTGCTTATGCTCATACTATATGATAGCGAGTTGGAGATCTCACACCTATTGGCATTATGATGCCAAAGCAAGCACTTATATTATTTATGTTAGAGAACATATCACTAGATTTGACTCGCCAAAAGAACCCATTTAGCTTTGTCTATGAGAATCTCATACAAGATGACTATAACTGGTCCTTAGATTTAAAGTCATCACGGTTATCTCATTAGAGGATTTATGCACTTTGACGCTTATTTTGATGGAACCGGTAAAGGGTTGTATGTGGACGATTCGTTGGGTGCACTAGGAATCTAATTAAGGTAGGTGGATGACTAAGATAAGGCATGTCATTAATTATATGCTAAAGGAGTTATCACATTAAACTTCGATGAATGTTTGCTCAAAAAATCTATGGCCATAGTAGGAATACACCAATACAATATAGTTGGTTTACTCCAGGAGCTAAGACATTTAGAATCAAAGAAAAATTGTGTGATCATAATCGAATAAGACTTATAACCAAGTTTGAGATCACACTTGTGATAAGTTGACATGAGGACTAAATTATATGATAACCATGCTCATAAAAGGTGATAACAAATTAATTAATCCTTGTAAAGAATTGAGTAGTCATGATGCCTTGATAGAGGCCAATCTTGACTTATATATCAAGAGATTAAAAAGGTTTCTTTTGTTCTTGATATATTGCCAATATATCTAGGAGCCTATTGAGCAACACGTATAAGTTTAAGCATTCATATGATTAAAAAAGAGCAAAGATATTGAAAAACGTTTTCAATTTCTAAAGTTTTGTATTTTAGAAAGGGTTTCCAATAATAAAAAGGTTCCTAAAATGGAAAATTTCTTATTTTAGAAATTAGTTTCCTAATTTGGAAGTTAGTTCCAAATTTGGAAGTAAATACTTAAAATTGAAATTAGTTTCCTAATTTAGGTTAAATGGTATTTTAGGAAATTGCTTCCTAAAATTGGCCACCTAAAATTATCTTAAATTTATTTATTTAGATAGTCTAAATTAATTAATTAGGGAAAAATAGTTTTGGACAATAGGTTTAATTAAAAGCTTAAAAGATAATTTGATGGGAGGATAAACATGATCCTTATTGGATAAAGATGAATGTTTTATAAATAAAGATTAAAAGTCCATAGGTTAAATAACTCCTAATCCTTAGAGGATTAAAAAGCAACAACCAAGAGTCCAATAAAGACTAGTTGTCACCCCTTCTCCTTGTCCTTGGAGGATAAGAAAACTCTCCCTCAATAAATAGGAGGAGAGGTACGGCAAACAAGGGTGGTTTAAAAAAAGAGGGATTTTTTGTGAGAGATAAAATTCAACAATAACAAGAAAGAAAATTAGGGCATTTGGTCTAAAGTAAAAAGAAAGAGAAAATTATTTTCTCTCTAACACTAGCATGCCACGGTCTCTCCCTCTCTTTTGGGTTGTTGTAAAAGTACTTGGATTAGATTTCTATAAGAAACACTAAACAAATAAAAAAAGATGAAGCTAACACTCTACCAATTTTAAGTGCTTCTTTGTGGTTGCTTGGATTGCGTGAATAATCAATAGAAGTTGGACACTTGGACGGCTCATTTCTTTGCTAAAGAATTTAGATCCGCACTACAAGAGGTAAATTCTCTTTTTATCACTTTAATTCATGAATATATGGTTAGTTGATTTAACAACATGATCTTAGGCCTTTTAGATGGAGAATTTTTTTATTTATTTCATACCTCATAGGATGCATGATCCTTTAAAGAAACATGTCACTATGATGATAGACTATATCGATAAGTTCGGCTGAACTTGAAGTTGGAATAAATATAAAATTATCTATTGACCTAATATTAAATTATTGCTTAACGAGTTTTGGATAGTTCATCTTAAACTTTAACTCGATGCATATGGAAAGAACTCTTGGAGAGTTACTATCCATGTAAGGAAAGCTCAACTTGAGATAAATAAGAAGAGTAAGAGTTTTATTCTTCTTAGTTATAAGGGCAAAAGTAAAATGAAGGGTAAGAAAAAACCCAAACACTAAAAGAAGAAGCCTTCTATTGGACCTACTAGAAGGATGAAAAAGGATGAGGCTCAAAATATCTAAAAGGATATAGTTTGCTTTCATTGCAACAAGAAAAAGCATTGGAAGCGTAACTACAATGAGCACCTAGTAAAGGTGAAAAACAAGAATTCTACTAGCACTTCAAGTATTTATGTTATTAAAGTTAATTTTTCTAGTTTTAATCTCACCTCATGAGTATTTGATACTAGATGTAATGCTCATATTTATACAAATATGCGGGAACTTAGAGAATCAAGCAAGATTGCTTTAGGGGAGGTGTGTTAGTGTAGGTATCCAATATCCAACCTTGTTTGAATGGTTTGACTTATTGTAATATTATATTCTTTATTTAATTAGTAAAAGAAGTCTTTTTATTAATTCTTATCATATATATTTCATATAGAATTAAATAGAAGTCCATATGATAAGTATTGCATTAATGATTGATCAAAAGATATGAGACAAATATTAATGGACTTAAATGATATTATTAAATGTCCCAAGTCATAACATTATCAAGAATGGACATTGACTATATGCGATAAGACTTATATGTGTTACTGCTCATGCTATAAGATAGTAGTAGGAGATCTCACACCTATTGGTATGGTGATACCAAAGTAAGCACTTAAGTGATTAATGTTAGAGAATATATCATTAGACTTGACTCGCCATGAGAACTCGTTTGGTTGGTTTAGTATAAGGGAATCTCATACGAGATTGGTACAACTAGTCCCTTAACTTAAAGTTATCATGATTACCTCATTAGAGAATTTATATACTTTAACACTCATTTCGATGGGTTTAGTCCAAAAGTTGCATGTGAACGATTCCTTGGGTGCACTAGAAATCTAATAGAGATAGGTAGATGACTAAAATAAGATATATCATTTATTAAATGTTAAAGGAGTTATCACATTATACTTTGATAAATATCACGCTCAAAAAATCTATGGCCACTATAGGAGCATATCAATAGAGCATAGTTGGTTTACTCTAAAACTAAGACATTTGAGAATTGAAGAAAACTTATATAATCATAATCGAACGAGACTATAAATCAAGTTTTAGATCACATTATGATAATTGACATTAGGACTAAATTGTATGGTAACCATGCTCGTGAAAGGTAAATTATCGATTAGTTAATCCTCATAGAGAATTAGAGAGTCATAATGCCTTGCTAGAGGCTAATCTTGATTTACACATCAAAAGATAAAATATATGTCTTTTATTCTTGATATGTTGTTAACATATCTAAGAGTCTATTGAGTTATATGTGTAAATTTAAGCATTCATAAAATAAAAGAGAAGCAAAGATTTGTAAAAGGTTTTCGAGTTTTGGAAGTTTCCTATTTTAAAAAAGGTTTTCGAAAATGAAAAGTTTTCTCGTTTTGGAAAAAGTTTTCAAAAATAAAAATTTTTCTATTTTAGAAATCGAGTTCCCTATATAAAAAATAAGGAGAGAGGTGACAAGGGGGACACACCACAATAGACACACACGGTAAAAGAAAAAAAGAAAATGTTTCTCCCTCAAAAGCTCGAGTTAAAAACCCCAACTAATTTCTTTAGAAAGTAAATCAATTAAACGAAGAATTAGAGCTAGCACTCTGTGATTTACGTGGCTTTCGTTGTGGGTGTTTAAGTTATGTAGATTATTGATAGAGATTAGACACTTGGACGGCTCCTTTCTACAAAGGTTAAATCTACGCCACATGAGGTAATCTTTTACTTATGCTTTTAATTCATTATGCATGATTAGTTGATTCAATGGCTTGGTCTTAGGAGCTTTAGATGGAGAACATTTTTAGTTTTATTTCACACCTTCATAGGATGCATGATCCTTCAATTGGTATCAAAGCCTCCATTAAATTTTTAATTATATGTTTTGTTAATTATGATTCATTCCATGAATTATTAGTTCCCGATCATAAATTTAATGTTTTTTATATTTTATAATTATTTAAACTAATTTTGGGCTAAGAAATTAGTAGGTGCATGCAAGGCTAATGTCGGACTTTGGCACTCGCGCATGCGACTTTCAAGCCAGGTGAGTTACACACTCGATGTATGATAGGCCAAACATGCATCGTACACACTCGGCCTTTTAGCCGGACGGAGTTGCATGCTAGGCCTTCGACTAGGCTAGTAAGGTGCTAGGCGCGTGATATGCCGGGCATGCCTCATGCACGCTAAGTCTACTTGGTAGGCCAATCGCACATTAGGCATGCAAGATGCTAGGTACACCTCGCGCATGCCAAGTACGTTAGGTAGGCTAGTCACACGCTAGGCACATGACATGAAAAGTTTGTCTTGGGCGTATGCCGGGCCTATGTCCAGCAATGTCCGGGCCAAGCATACGCAAGTGTGCCAAGCACTAGGCTAGGAATGTGAGCGTGCCAAAGGCTAGTCGCTAGGCTAGTGCTTGGTATGGCCAAAACATTTTTATGCTAAAATATTTTAATATTTTCTTATAATATAATCAAAACATGGATTTATAATTATGATTAAAATAAAATATGTTTCATTTATTTTTCATGTATCAATGTGATTGAATTATGAGCGAATGGTATGGATGAGTCGATCTAGTTTTGGGGAGTGTATATTTGTAATTTTTGGTTAAATAGGATATGTGTGTCTTGCCTCTCTATCACTTTGATGTATTTTTCTTCTCATATTACTTCCCTCGAATGTAACTAGAGATTTTTTATTTAAAGAAATATAAAAGTAGAAGATAGGATATTAGAATAAATACAAGGGAAAGAAGTCAAGAAGAGAAAACAATTTTGAAGAATTTATAATAATTTTCACCTAGGTACTTGACCAACTAGTCTCCTTGTGGCACGAAGGGACTAGTAGTAAAGATCCATTACGATTCACTAGTCCTTGAGTCATGTATGAGATATATGTATTTATTATGTGATTAATAGTATGCATGATAAGATCAATATGATTGATGAGTCGGTATGCATGTTAGGATGAGACGTACCATATTAAATTTTTCATGTTAGTTGCCTTCCAACGTTATGAGGAGAGAACTCTTTTCGTCATTGTTGGCTTATTGAGATAACTTAAAGTCACTTCTTCTTTGAGAAAATCAAATCATGGGCCATGCAATGTTCTCGAACATTCGCGTTCGGCTTGAAATGAATTATTAGGTTTGTTGAGATAACTCAAGATCCAACGAATTTATAGATAAAGATTTATATTCACATAAGATATGAGATGATAAGGAGTCATCATGTCAATGAGATTAGAAATTGTATTGGATGCAATTGATAAGGAGTTACTTACCTAATCCTTCTTGTATGACGTATTGAGATAACTCAACGTTAATGTATATTAGAGGATGAGATCTTAATCCATTAAGGAAAAAGAATCGAAAATTTTTCTCAAGTCCTATATTGAAGGTTATAGAACTTGAAGAAAAGAGCAAGAACGAAAATAGATTTTACTTCTTTAATTTATGCTTTGTTTTATTTATGCAATTCAATTAACCAAATCGTACGATATTCTATCCTATCGGGTTACACGAGCATGACTAGCAACACATCAATATGATCGATTATTGATAGAAGTAATGCCTTCAATGGCATAAACTTTCTTAACTAGAAAATAAATTTGAAGATAGTCTTCTAACATGAAAATATTCTCTATACAATAGAGATACCTCTCCCGACTAAGCCTCATCGGGATCAAGTTGAAGTTTATGCAAGATGGGTCAAACATAGAGATGATGTGATCATCTTTCAAAGTATCATGCTTGGCAATTATAATGTTGGAGCATAGGCACAACATAAAGACATGAGCACCTATGATATCATAGTAAAGTTTAAGAGCTTAGTTAAGGAGAATACTAGGAATAAGCACTATGAGATAGCTAGGAAACTCTTTAGAGCCGGAATGGATGAAGGATCCAACATCGAAAAGCATATTACTAAGATGATAGGCTATATCACCGAGTCGGCCAAGCTTTAAGTTGGAATTGATGTAGAATTATCCATTGACCTAGTATTGTAATTATTACCCAACAAGTTTAGACAATTCATCATGAACTTTAATATGATAGGAAAAGAATTTTAGAGAGTTACTGTCTATGTTGAGGGAAGCTCGGCCTAGGATTAATAAAAAGCAAAAGTTTTGTACTTCTTGTTAATAAGGGAAAAGGCATAGTGGAGGGCAAGAAAAAGTCCAAACACCAAAAGAAGAAGAAGTCTTCTATTATGCCTACTAGAGGTGTGAAAAAGGTCGAGGCCTAATATATCAAAAAAGAATTAGTTTTGTTTCATTTAATAAAAAAGGGCATTGGGAGTGCAATTGTAAGGAATAACTAGCAAAAGTGCAAAAGAAGGGTTCTACTAGCACCTCGAGTGTTTATGTTATTAAAGCTAATCTTTCTATTTCTAATTCAACCTCATAAGTATATGATACTAGATATGATACTGACATTTAGAGAAATGTACATGACTACAATGGATCAAAAGTTTGATCATTAGTTGTAGGCATCGATGAGTTAGCACTCGCTATGTGCACTTGTGCTTAGACTCAATAACTATTATTATTTTATTCCTAGTATAAACTAAGGTTAATATTTTCATTTCTTGTTTACAATAAGTTTTTCATTTTATTTAAGAATAATAGTTGTTCTTTTTAAAAGATGAATTGTTATATGAAAATGTTTTTATTGATAATAGTTTGTATGTTTTAAACATAATATATATATATATATATATTTGTATCGTTGTCAACTTGGCTATATAAACAAGAATCGTATATCGAAACTAATAAAAAATGGATACGTAGAATTATTTGATGATGTCTATAAATCTTGTGTACTTGGAAAAATGACATGAACTCCCTTTTAGTGAAAAAAGAGAAAGAGCTATTGGTTTAGTTAGGCCTTACACTTACAAATGTATTTAGGCCTATATTCACCCATATAAGAGGAGGACTTGATTATTTCCTAACCTTTAATGATGAAAGATCATGCTTTGGTTATATATGACATATAAGTCTAGAGCATTTAAAAACTTTAAAAATTTTAGATTTAAAATCGAGAAGCAACCTAGCAAAAGTGGTAGAGCATTTCAATCAGAATGAGATGATGAATACTTAAACAATGAATTTTTAGATCATTTAAAAGAGAATGAGATTCTCTATCAAAAGACTTCACTTTGGAGCACCATAGTTGAATGGAGTGTACGAAAGGAAGAATAAGACCCTATTAGATATGGTCCAATCCATGATGAGTCGAATTGATATCCCCATTTCATTTTGGGGATATACACTCCTTACTTGTGACCTTTATTTTGATTAGGGTTCCAAAAAGTCTATTAATCAAACTATATATGAGATATGAAAAGAAAAGAAAGTGAATTAGTCTTTTCTTAAGATTTGAGACTATAAAACATATGTCAAACATTTGGATGGAGACAAGCTAGAGCCAAAATCAACGAAGCATAAATTTATGAGATATCTAAAAAAAAATGGATATTATTATTTTTCTTGCCACTAGAGTAAAGTGTTGTTCATGACTACCCATACTATATTTACGAGGAAGGAATTTATAGATGCTAAAATCAGTAGGAGGAAAGTTGAACTCAATGACATTTAAGTAGACTCACAAATTAACACTCTACTAGAGAAAGCCCGAGGAGATAAGATACAAAGCATTGTAATCGTCCCATAAAGCGATACGTAAGAACTTCATAGGTGTAAATGAGTTCATCAAGAGTAAAAAAAAAAGTGATATTCATGTCTCAACATATGGTGATATGTATTGTATTTAGGATGATGAAGCTAATACCTATGAAAAGACTATAACGCCCCGCCCTAGTTATATTTCTACTACCTAAGTAGAGTGCTTGGACGAAAGCGTTACGGCGACATACTCTAAACTCTAAGTAGTTTTCTTATGATATTCTTAGGACTTTAACGAGTACATTACGTATATAACTCCTTAAGATAAAATTTACATAACATAATTAAATACATTAATAAAACATTACGGGCGATATTCAATTTCTCACGAACTCCATACCCCAAATTTACGGAAAAAATAAAAACTAGTATATGGTGCCTCACATGAGCCGGTTAGGAGGAGCCAGCCGCATCCATACCAACTTGTCCTTTTTCCGTCAAGACATAAAAAAAATAACAACGGGGTGAGCCGAAGCTTAGTAAGCATGGTGATTCATGTGATATGCAATGTTGTTTTGACTTCCCACCATACTCATAAATTTTAATCTCGGGTACCACGGGTATTAGCCGATCTACTCTATTTATCATCCGGGTGGTCCGTAGATCACCTTCTACTACAATGGAATTATCCCTCATTGTAACTACTGTTAGCGAGAATCCATCGTCTAATAGTGCAAGCACACGACTTGATTTCATCTAGATGATCCTCGGATCATCTTCTGCTACAACGGAATTATCCCTTGTTGTAACTATTATTAGCAAAAATCCATCGTCTAATAGTGCAGGCACACATCCTAGAGTACTTGAACTACTAATACCCATTTATTCCGGTTAGGTTATCAAACCTAGATGTATAAACCATTTCTCAATCAATTGACTTATCTTAAACCATCCACTATGCACATGATGCGCGTGATGACATATTTAATCACATTCAACCAAATTTGGGTACCAACCCTTCATTCTCATGCCATACTCATGGTCCAACCCACACTCGGAATTTATCCATTGCTCACATACCAATCATGATACCCACAGCGAGAACACAATCTCCGCTCGTTAATATTATTCATTAGTTTCATTAATATTTAAAAGAAGGTCTAAGTCCATTTACTTTAATCCGAGCCCATTAACTTTATCCTAGGTCCATTGACTTTATTTAATTCCATTTTATTTATTCCAAGATCATTTAGTTTATTCCAAACCTATTAATTTTGTTAAAGTCTAATTGTTTTGGTTTTAGGGTTTATTACAGGGCAACTCCTAATCGAGTAAATAATTTTCTAATTTCAGAACATAATTAAATCTTACTCGTTTTATTTTAGATACTAGACATATTTATTTATAACATATCCAAAAATTAGGTCTAAATACCAAGTACATAATTAATTACAAATTTTTGAAACTTATGGAGCAATCGCCTAATAGTAGTTTATCTAGAGCTATCCATACTAAATCAGGTGTAACTCTTTGTACACGAATCCAATGACCAAGAAATTTTAAAGGAAGTTATTTGAAACATAGATGAACAACTTTATGCTTTAAGTTTCACCTATAAAGTGATCTAAAATCCTTGAAAATACATCCCAAAATTCAGACAGAATTTACTCCTTATCAACACTAATTTATTAGTTCATTCCAAGACAATTTTAAACATGTTTTAGTTTACTTAAATTTAGTCCAAGTTTAATCCAACCCATCACCACATACTTGGATATTTTTCAAAAAATCATAACATCATAAATCATCATAACAAGGCATCCATACATAGATTTATCCCAAGCATCAAGCATATAACCATTGAAAATTATTACAACCCATGAAATAAACACTAACAGAATAACTTAAAAAAAATAATTTAAGACACTAATCAGCCAAAAAAATGAAACTTACTTACCTCTTTTAGGTTTGATTATAGTTTTCTTTGCTCTTTTTCTTTCCTTTTTCCCTTCCTCTTTTTCTTTCCTTTCCTTTCTCTCCTCACGTTTTTCTTCCTCTCTTTTCTTTCTTGCCTTTTCTCTCTCAATTTCTAGTACCTACGGGTTACTAAAATTTTTCTCCTATTTTAACACTTGCTATATATATATATATATATATATACACACACACACTTACTTTCATTCAGCTACAAGTGTTAGAAATTAATGGGATAAGGTTTAAAGGTTATGGGTGAGTCATGAGGAAAGTGCAGTCGCTTTGGAATCCATAATGGGTGAGTTGGCATTAAATTCATTTATTGCATTTACTTAGGTATCTATATAAAATTTAGACTAATTAAAATCATTAATTAACTTAATTCAACTAACTAAAACTAATTTCTTTCATAAAAATTCGGAAATTTCTATTTTTAAAAATTCAGAATTTCTTTTCCCCCAAAATTCCAGCGAGTGTTTCCTCCTAACCCGTCTATACTAAAATATGCATAACGCTTTCTATATGTATCAAACAATTATGAAATTTTATAGAGAGCTAGTAAACACATAGAAACACTACTTTCATTCTTTAAGTTTTTCTCAAAAATCAATCTAACAGCATCAAATAAATCTCACAAGATTCGGGTAGATTCTTCTCCCAAAATTCCAGCAGAATGCATTTCAAAACAACCCTCACTATAATTGGTATAAATCTTAATTTATAGTCTAAATATTATAAAATGTTATACAGATCTATTCAACACATAGATGAACAACTTTCATTCTTTAAGGTTGACCCAAAAGTTACCCTAAAGTCCTCAAATAATTCACACAAAACTCGGGCGAGAATATAGTCCTTAAAACACTAATTTTGCATATTTAATTTCTTTAATAATTAAACCATTAATCTTAAGCACAATAACTTTAATTTAACATAAATCACATATTTCAAGCATTAATTTTTCATGATGAAATGATAATTATACTTACTCTTAATATACATATATATAGAATTATTCTAATACACGTCACATTATGGATAAGGGTTTTTACGGGGGTTACAATTCTTCCCTCCTTAAAAGAAATTTCTTCCTCGAAATTGATTCATTTGAATAACTCGGGGTATTTATCTTTCATTTCTTGCTCACATTCCCAAGTCATTTCTTCGAGGTTATGGTTTTCCCACAAAACCTTAACTAGCCCTATCTCCTTATTTTTCAACTTGTTTGACCGTCGATCGAGAATGCGGATCGGTCTTTCTTCGTATGTTAAATCTAGAGTAAGATTCAGCGACTCTATATTCAAAATTTGACCCGGCTCTCCAATGCACTTCCTTAGCATAGACACATGAAATACATTGTGTATTCCTACTAAGGATGGTGGTAGCAATATGCGATACGCTTTATCTCCTACTCGTTCCAATATCTCAAACGAGTCCTATATACCGGGGTTTAACTTTCCCCTTTTCCCAAATCATAGTACGCCCGTCATTGGTGAGACTCTTAAAAATACGTAATCACCGACCATGGACTCTAGATCCTTCCTTCGTTTGTCCGCGTAACTTTTCCGTCTACTTTGGGTCGTTTTCATCCATTGACGAATTTGGTCTACTACTTTGGCTATCTCGTTGTACCAATTTTGGTCCTAGCAATCTTCTTTCTCCTATTTCATCCTAATGCACCGGAGATCTACATCGTCGTCCATACAAAGCCTCATAGGGAGCCATCCCAATTAAAGCTTGGTAGCTATTGTTATACGTAAATTCAACTAAGCGAATGTATTTCTCCCACTTTCCGGATCAATCTAGGATGCACGGTCGTAGTATATCTTCAAGAATGCGGATTACACGTTCGGATTATCCGTCGATTTGGGGATGAAAAGTCGTGCTGAAATTGAGCTTGGTGCCCATGGCTTTATGTAGACTCTTCCAAAATGTGGAGGTGAATCTAGGATCTCGATCCGACACAATTGAGATCGGAATCCCATGCGGTCTCACAATTTCGTCCGGATACAATTGGGCATATTGGTTTAAATCATAGGTGGTTTTGACGGGAAGAAAGTGTGCTGATTTGGTCAACTCTGTCTACGACTACCCGGATGGCATTTGACCCTCTATCCAATCTTGGCAATCCCATGACGAAGTCCATAGTTACATGCTCCCATTCCATTTTGGAATTGCTAGTGGCTTTAACGTTCCCGAGGGTCTTTGGTGCTCCATCTTCACTTGTTGGCAAGTTTGACACCTTGCCACAAAGTCGACTACATCTTTCTTCATTCTCGCCTACCGATAATACTCGTCGTAAATCTCGATACATTTTCGTACTTCCCGAGTGTATTGAATATGGGGTTGTGTGTGCTTCCTTCAATATCTCATCTTTTATGTCCTCCACTGCAGGAACACATAGTCTTCTTTTGAACCTAATCATTCCTTTATCATCCATCACAAAATCGGACTCTACTCCGACCTCTATACCTTTCTTCAATTCCTTTATCTTTTCATCCTTTTCGTTGCTCAATTTGAATTCTTTCTTGCAGCATCGGCTAGATTAATAGTGTTGATAGCATGCTCTTGTGGCCTATAGGAACTATTTCTAGTTCCGAGTGCTTATAGGTCCTTCATTATCGACGTCTAGGCCACCCGTACCGCGAGTGATTGATTTCCTACTCAAGGCATCGGCAACAACATTGGCTTTACCTAGGTGGTAGTTGATTATACATTCATAGTCCTTTACCAACTTTAACCACCTTCTTTGTCTCATGTTCAGCTCTTTTTGTGTGAAGATGTATCATAAGCTCTTATGATCCGTGTATATCTCACACTTTACCCCGTACAAATAATGTCTCCAGATTTTTAGGGCAAAGACTACTGTTGCTAATTCTAGGTCATGTGTCGGGTAGTTTCGCTCGTACTCCTTTAATTGCCGTGACGCATAAGCTATTACTCTCCCATTTTGCATCAACACTCGCTCTTAATCCATGTTTGGAGGCGTCCATATAAACTACAAAAGTTCCATCCTCGAACGGAATGGTTAGCACTTGGAGCCGTGACTAACCGTCGTTTTAGCTCTTGGAAGCTCTCCTCACAAGCATCCGTCCACTCGGAATCTAGTGCTCTTTTTGATCGGTTAGTAAGAGGCCTAGCTATCTTCGAGAAGCCTTCCACAAATCTCCGATAATAACCTCGCCAACCCTAAGAAGCTTCGTACCTCCGTTATGCTCTTCGGGGTAGGCCAATTTTGAATAGCCTCTACTTTCTTTGAGTCTACTCGTGATGCCTTCCTTCATCACCTCATGGCCTAGGAAAGCCACTTGCTCTAGCCGAATTCGCACTTCTTGAATTTGGCATACAATTGTTGCTCCCTTAACGTATGCAAGGTGACCCTTAGATGTTCCCTATGCTCTTTCTCACTTCGAGAGTAAAGTAGGATATCATCAATGAATACAATGATAAACTTATCCGGGAACCCTTTGAAGACTCGATTCATCAAGTCCATGAAGGCGACTGGGGCGTTCGTCAACCCAAACGAGCATCACTAAAAACTCATAGTGATCGTATCTCGTTACGAATGCTTGTCTTCTTCATGTCTTTTGGTCTCACCCTCAATTGATGATATCCAGATTGTAAGTCTATTTTAGAGAATACTGTTGCCCCTTGTAATTGGTCAAATAAATCATCAATCCGGGGCAATGGGTACTTATTTTTAACGATCACCCGGTTTAGTTTTCGATAGTCGATACATAGCCTTAGACTTCTATCCTTCTTTTTCACGAATAGTATTGGAGCTCCCCAAGGTGAGGAACTAGGACGTATAAAGTCCTTATCCGGTAAGTCCCGTAACTCGCACCTTCAACTCCTTTAACTCGGCGAGAGCTATTCTATATGGGGTTTTCGAAATCGGAGCCGTACCGGCTCTAGTTCAATCTCAAACTCTATTTCCCTCTCCGGTGGTAGCGTGGTCAAACTCCCCGGAAACACATCTATATATTCTCGTACAATCTCTATATCTTTCGGTTTCAACTTTTGCTCCACCTGGCTATCTACCACATGCGCTAAGTACCCCATACATCCTTTTCCTAGCATTTTTTGAGCTTTAATAGCCGAAATGATCGGTGTTTTTCAAAGCTTTGAATTGGTCTTAAACTCTAACTCGTCGACTTCGGGTAGATCAAAAGTTACCTTTTTCCTCGACGAGTCTATGTTGGCACCATGCTTTGTCGGCCAGTCCATCCCTAGGATCAAATCAAAATCCCGAAGGTCCGACACTATCGGATCGGCTTTTAATCTCCTATCTCCAATATGTACCGAACATTTTTTAACCACACTTGATGATTCCATAGTGTCACCGAAGGAACCGCTATAAGATATCTTACAAATAATGTCTCCGGTTTGACTCCTAGGCTTTTCACTAATGTGTTTGATATAAAAGAATGCGTGATGCCAAAATCCATCAAAACATATGCAATTAAGCCAAGTATGGAGACATTACCATGAATTACGGTTGTATCCCTACGATCCGTCTCTTCACGGGTCATAGTATACACCGAGCAGTACTCTTCTTGGTCCTAGTTTCGTACTTGTGGGCAATTGTAGGACATGTGCCACGGCTTTTGACACACATAAAATACCCGACTATCTAATCCGCATTCCCCAACATGAAACCTTCCACACTTTCTACCTTGGGCGGACTGTTCGTCATTGATCTCGGTTGGTCTGTTTGGCGGTGGTCTTAGAACATATGGCACTCGGTGCAGTGGCTCAAAAGTTTCTGGACCACCACTTCGATTGAAATTCCTAGGCGGAGCTCGTCTCACTGGTCCCTATGAAGAGGCTCCGGATCTAAACCCTTATCTCTTTTGCTTGTAAGTCCCTTGAAATCTCCTTCGATCTTCGTCGGCTATCATCGCCTTATCCACCATTTCGAGAAGGTATTGACGAGTGACATCCGTACCATACTTTGCACTCTTGGGTTTAATCCTATCATAAATCTGTTCCTTTTTAGATTTTCATCCTCGGTAATAAATGGGACGAATCTACGACCTTGTTCAAACTTTCGTACATATTCACGGATCGACATCCCATCTTGCTTTAACTCCGGAAAGTCTTGAATCTTCTTGGCCCTCACGTACGCGGTAAAGTATTTATTATAAAAGACCTCATTAAATCCTTCCCAAGTTAAAGTCGGCACATCTATGGTTAGTCGCGTACTCTCCCACTATGTGCGAGCATCCTTAGTTACTAGGAAAATAGCACACGACACTCGCTCCTGGTTGGCAAGCTGTAGATATTCGAATATTGCCTCCAGAGACTTAATCCACTCCTCGGCTATCATTGGGTTCACTCTCCCGAGCAAACTCTCGAGGGTTCATCTTGCGGAACCTTTCTACTTGCATCATTCCTGTCTTTGGGGTGGAGGTCTGTTGTTGTGTAGCTAAAAGCTGCCTCATTTGTTCTGCGTGAACTTGTTGTTGTTCTTGTAGAGTTTGTTGTTCTTGTTGCATTATTTCCATCATTTGATTCAACATTTCTTGCTGGTTCGAGCTATTATCGTTGGAGGTCCCTTCACCTCCGACTCGTATAGGGTTCTTTCTTGGCGACATAGTTTATCTTTATATACACATTAATTTCACATTAGTTTAGTATGGATTTTAGCATTTAATGCTAATTATTCATGCTCGTATGAAATTATACATTTTTATACATAGTAAGCATCTCATACACACCTTTACTAGGTTTTCGTGCTATATTTATAATCAAAAGCACTCCTATTTATATTATAGAACATACAAAAGACACCACGACATGTGGTGAGATCCCTATTAACTTATTTATCGAACACGTCGAGGAAAAGAACCCTCTAGTAACCACTAGTCAATGCGGTTTTCCATTGCCGCATGGACTATCTCACGAGCAATGGGTAAGGGTAGTCCCCATCCGTACATCGGCCGAATGAGGGATCGTCCGGCACGGGTTGGTAGAAAGGTCCGAATTAGAGCCCGATAAGAGTGTTGGTCTATCATGTCTTCCCAAACTTCGTCTAACAATCGTTGGTCTCCGGTGGAAGAGTTCGACGTAAAGTTATCCGAAGGAAGTCCGAGCTAAAATATTGGTTAAATGAGGCATCGACGAATGCAATTCGCTGAAGTAGGTCATGAAATCGCATAATATGTGCCACCAAGTCTTGTTCCGGAACCATAGTGAGGTTATTTAGCTCGGCCCTAAACGCAGCTAGCGCTGCCGTTGCCATCGCATTCTAGGCACGCTTGGTACTCGATACAAAGCCGGCATCTACGAGTGATAGGGTTTGTTGTTATTAATAATTTCAAACAAAATTTTGTACACATTACACAATAAAAAAAACATACATAGTTTAAGAGAAACAAAAATTAAAATTATCCATCTAGTAGCAAACCGGTCCTCGGGCTCATGTGGCACTTACGGTTCTACCTAACTCCCTAAACCATTGCTGCGATACCATACTGTAACGCCCCCGCCCTAGTCATATTTCTACTACCTAAGTAGGTGCTTGGACGAAGAGCGTTACATCGAATACCCTAAACTCTAAGTAGTTTTCTTATGATATTCTTAGGACTTTAACGAGTACATTACGTATATAACTCCTTAAGATAAAATTTATATAACATAATTAAATACATTAATAAAAACTTATAGGCGATATTCAATTTCTCACGAACTCCATACCCCAAATTTACGAGACAAAATAAAAACTAGTATATGGTGCCTCACATGAGCCGGTTATGAGGAGCCGGCCGCATCCATACCAACTTGTCCTTTTTCTATCAAGACATAAAAAGAATAACAACGGGGTGAGCCGAAGCTTAGTAAGCATGGTGATGCACGTGATATGCAATATTGTTTTGACTTCCCACCATACTCATAAATTTTAATCTCGAGTACCACAGGTATTAGCCGATCTACTCTATTTATCATCCGGGTGGTCCGCGAGATCACCTTCTACTACAAAGGAATTATCCCTCGTTGTAACTACCGTTAGTGGGAATCCATCGTCTAACGAGTGCAAGCACACGACTTGATTTCATCCGAGATGATCCTCGAATCATCTTCTGCTACAATGGAATTATCCCTCGTTGTAACTACTATTGGCAAAAATCCATCGTCTAATAGTGTAGGCACACATCCTAGAATACTTGGACTACTAATACCCATTTATTCCAGTTAGGTTATCAAACCTAGATGTATAAACCATTTCTCAATCAATTGACTTATCTTAAACCACCTACTATGCACATGATGCACGTGATGACATATTTAATCACATTCAACCAAATTTGGGTATCAACCCTTCATTCTCATGCCATACTCATGGTCCAACCCACACTCGAAATTTATCCATTGCTCACATACCAATCATGATTCCCATAGCGAGAACACAATCTCTCGCTCATTAATATTATTCATTAGTTTCATTAATATTTAAAAGAAGGTCCAAGTCCATTTACTTTAATCCGAACCCATTAACTTTATCCTAGGTCCATTCACTTTATTTAATTCCATTTTATTTAGTCCAAGCTCATTTAGTTTATTCCAAACCTATTAATTTTGTTAAAGTCTAATTTTTTTGGTTTTAGGGTTTATTACCGGGCAACTCCTAATCGAGTAAATAATTTTCTAATTTCAGAACATAATTAAATCTTACTCGTTTTATTTTAGATACTAGACATATTTATTTATAACATATCCAAAAATTAGGTCTAAATACCAAGTACATAATTAATTATAAATTTTTGAAACTTAGGGAGCAATCTGCCTAATAGTAGTTTATCTAGAGCTATCCATACTAAATCAGGTGTAACTCTTTGTACACGAATCCAATGACCAAGACAGTTTAAAGGAAGTTATTTGAAACATAGATGAACAACTTTTATGCTTTAAGTTTCACCTATAAAGTGATCTAAAATCCTTGAACATACATCCCAAATTTGGACAGAATTTACTCCTTATCAACACTAATTTATTAGTTCATTCCAAGACAATTTTAACCATGTTTTAGTTCACTTAAATTTAGTCCAAGTTCAATCCAACCCATCACCACATACTTGGACATTTTTAAAAAAAATCATAACATCATAAATCATCACAACAAGGCATCCATACATAGATTTATCCCAAGCATCAAACATATAACCTTTGAAAATTATTATAACCCATGAAATAAACACTAACAAAATAACTTAAACAAAATAATTTAAAACACTAATCAGCCAGAAAAATGAAACCTACTTACCTCTTTTAGGTTTGATTATAGTTTTCTTAGCTCTTTTTCTTTCCTTTTTCCCTTCCTCTTTTTCTTTCCTTTCCTTTCTCTCCTCACGTTTTTCTTCCTCTCTTTTCTTTCTTGCCTTTTCTCTCTCAATTTCTGCTACCTACGGGTTACTAAATTTTTTTCCTATTTTAACACTTGCTATATATATATATACTTACTTTCATTCAACTATAAGTGTTAGAAATTAATGGGATAAGGTGTAAAGGTTATGGGTGAGTCATGAGGAAAGTCGGTCGCTTTGGAATCCATAATGGGTGAGTTGGCATTAAATTCATTTATTGCATTTACTTAGGTGTCTATATAAAATTTAGACTAATTAAAATCATTAATTAACTTAATTCAAGTAACTAAAACTAATTTCTTTCATAAAAATTCGAAAATTTCCATTTTAAAAAATTAAGAATTTCTTTTCCCCCAAAATTCCAAGCAGTGTTTCCTCCTAACCCGTCCGTACTAAAATATGCATAACTCTTTCTATATGTATCAAAAAATTATGAATTTTATAGAGAGCTAGTAAACACTTAGAAAAACTACTTTTATGCTTTAAGTTTTGCTCAAAAATCAATCTAAAAGCATCAAATAAATCTCACAAGATTCAGGCGATTCTTCTCCCAAAATTCCAGCAGAATGCATTTCGAAACAACCCTCACTATAATTGGTATAAATCTTAATTTATAGGTATAAATATTATAAAATGTTATACAGATCTATTCAACACATAGATGAACAACTTTCATTCTTTAAGGTTGACCCAAAAGTTACCCTAAAGTCCTCAAATAATTCACACAAAACTCGGGCGAGAATATAGTCCTTAAAACACTCGATTTTGCATATTTAATTTCTTTAATAATTAAACCATTAATCTTAAGCACAATAACTTTAATTTAACATAAATCACATATTTCAAGCATTAATGTCTCATGATGAAATGATAATTATACTTACTCTTAATATACATATATATAGAATTATTCTAATACACGTCGCGTTACGGATAAGGGTTTTTACGGGGGTTACAAAGACAATGTTAGATATTGAATCCTAGATATGGCAAGTGGATGACAAAACCATTTTTCTTTAAGAAAAATTGAATAATGATGTGTCGATGACACACCACGATGGTTCCGTCACTAAAAAACATGAAAATAAGATTTGTAAATTGTAAAGGTCCATTTATAGACTTGAGCATGCCTCTAGGAATTAGAATTGATGTTTTGATTTTGATGAAATGATCAAAGAGTTTTATTTTTCACAAAAATAAAGATAAACCTTGTGTATGCAAAGTGTTAGTGGAAGTTTAGTAATCTTATTATTCAATATGAAGATAACAAACTAGTTCTCGGCTATAACATTATCATATTATAATCTATAAATATATAGTTATTTAGGAATTTCTCTATGTATGACATGGGAGAGTAGCCTACATTCTAAGAGTGGAGATCTATAGAGAGAGATCATATAGAAAGTAAGGGCACTTCCATCGTAGATACATTGACATGATATTAAAAGGTTTAGTATAGAAGAATAAAAAAGGATATCTTTCAATGTTATATGGCTTGATGGCCAACTACATAGGATCTATAGTATAAGCTAAGGAATCAAGGTCTTTTCAACGGTCCAATCATGCACTACGACGCTACCACGTGCTTAGAAAGATTATCAATTGTGATGATATAAGGATAAAAAAAGGTATACGAGTAATGATAACATAGCTGACCCCTTAACTAAGCCTTTTTCATAGTAAAAATATGAGACCCATATTTAAGCATCGAGCATAAGAGACATAGTTGGTTGGCTCTAATGTAAGTGGAAGATTATTATTGTAGGTGCCTAATATCCAACCTTATTTAGATGGTTTGACTTATTATAATATTGTATTCTTTTTTAATTAATAAAATAATTTTTTCTATTAATTCTTGTCATTTTTATATTTTATATAAAATTAGATAGAAGTCTATGTGATATGCATTGCATTAATGATTGATTAAAATATATGAGACAAACATTAATACACTTAAATGATATAATTAAATATCTCAAGTTGTAGTATTATTAAGAATAGACATTGACTATATACGGTAAGATTTGTAAGTGCTATGTTTATGTTATAAAATAGTAATAGGAGATCTCACACCTATTGATATGATGATCCCAAAGTAACCATTTAGGTGATTAATGTTAGATAATATATCATTAGACTTGACTCGCTATGAGAACCCATTTAGTTGGTTTAGTATAAGAGAATCTCATATGAAATGGGTACAACTAGTCCTTTAACTTGAAGTCATCATGATTATCTCATTAACGGATTTATATACTTTAACACTCATTTTGATGGATTCGAGTCAACGGGTACATGTGAGCA
Organism: Dovyalis caffra; assembly: GCA_963924115.1. Taxonomy (NCBI): domain Eukaryota; kingdom Viridiplantae; phylum Streptophyta; class Magnoliopsida; order Malpighiales; family Salicaceae; genus Dovyalis; species Dovyalis caffra. The sequence continues at coordinate 786,565 of CAWUPB010000351.1, forward strand.
ATTCATTGGGTACACTAGGAATCTAATGAAGATAGGTGATAACTAAAATAGGATATGTCATTCCTTGTATGCTAAATGAGTTATCACATTGCACTTTGATAAATGTTTGCTTAAGAAATCTATTGTGACGGTTAGAGTATACCAATAGAGCATAGTTGGTTTACTCTAGAGTTAGGACATTTGAAAATCGAAGAAAACTTATGTGATCATGTTCAAATAGACTATAAACCAAGTTTGAGATCACACTTATGATAAAGCTGGCATGAGGATTGAATTATATGGTAACCATGCTCGTGAAAGGTAAATTATTGATTAGTTAATCCTCATAGAGAATTAGGTAGTTATGATGCCTTATTAGAGATCAATCTAGATTTATATATCAAGAGATAAAATAGGTGTTTTTTATTCATGATACATTATCAACAAATCCAAGAGCGTATTGAGTCATACGCATAAGTTTAAACATTCACACCATAAAAAAAAAAACCAAAGATTTTGTCAAATTTTTTTATTTTTAGAAGTTTCCTATTTTGGAAAAGGTTTTCAAAAATGAAAAGTTTCTTATTTGAAAAAAGTTTTCTAAAATGAAAAGTTTTATTTTTAGAAATCGAGTTTTCTAATTTGGAAGTTAGTTCTAAATTTATAATTGAGTTACCGAAAAAGGAAATTAGTTTCTTAATTTAGGTTTCGGGGTAATTTGAGAATTTTTTTCCTAATATGGGCTTACTAAAAATATCTAACCCAATTTATTTGGATGGTCTAAATTAATTAATAATTAATTAAGCTAAAAGAGTTTAGGCTAATAGGCTTAATTTGATATTTTGGTGAAAAGATAAACTTGAGCCTTATCGGCCTTATTGGATAAGGCTCATGATTTACAAGGATAAGATCAAACAAGCTAACACATATTACAACTCCTTACCCTTGGAAGACAAGGATGCCACCTCTTATATAAATAATAGGTAGAGAGGTAGTAAGGGGGACACACCTTAATAGACACACACGGTAAAAGAAAAAAAAAGAAAGAAAAAGTGTTTCTCCCTCAAAAAGCTTTGAGTTACCATATCCCTCCTCAAAAGCACAGGTTGTCGTGAAAACCCTAACAAATTAAGTTAGAAAGCAAAACAACTATACAAATTAGAGCTGGCACCCTGTGATTTCTATGACTTCCTTTGTGGGTGTTTAAGTCGTGCGGATTATCGATAGAGGTCGAACAACTATGACATCTCTTTTACGTAAAGGCTAAATATGTGCTAGTCTTTTACTCACACTTTTAATTTATGTATATATGGTTAGTTAATTCAATATGTTGATTTTAAAAGCCTTAGATGGAGGAAAGATTTCGTTTTAGTTCACACCTCCATGTAATACATAATCCTTCAAGGTGGACCTACAATGGCAATAGATCAAGAGTTTTACTATCGGCTATAGGCACTTATGAGTTAGCACTCGCCATCTAGGCTTGTGCTTAAACGTAAAAACTATTCTCACATTCCTAGTATCACTAGAAATATTATTTCCATTTCTTGTTTGGACCAAGATGGTTTTTCATTTTAATTTAAGAATAATAGTTATTCTTTTTCCAAACATGAAGTTTTATATGGAAGTGATGTTGTTAATAATATTTGTATGTTTTAAACATAGATGTTCCTAAATATAACATAAATGTTAAAAGGCTCATATTAAATGATCTAAACAAAAAATATTTGTGGCATTGTCGACTTGGACATATAAATAAGAATTAATATCCAAACTTCATAAAAAAGGATATCTAGAATCATTTGATTATGAATCTTATGATGTTTGTGAATCTTGTTTATTTGATAAAATGACAAAATCTCATTTTGCTGCAAAAGGAGAAAGGGCTACTCGACTTGTTAGGCTTTGTACATACTGATATATATATATATATATGGGCCCATGTCCACTTAAGCAAGAAGGGTACATGATTACTTCATAGCCTTTAATGATGATAGACCATGTTTTCATTATGTATATCCGATTAGACACAAATCTAAAGCATTTGAAAAAGAATTTAGATTTAAAGTCGAAAAAAAAATTGACAAAAATATTAAGACACTTCGATCTAATTGAGGTAATGAATACTTGAGTGGTGAATTTTTAGATCACCTAAAAGAGAATGAAATTCTCTCCCAATGACCTCCACCTAGAACACCTCAAATGAATGGTGAGTCCAAAATAAGAAATAGGATGTTGTTAAACATAATCCATTCCATAATGAGTCTTACTAATATCCTTATTTCATTTTAGGGATATGCACTTCTTACTGCAAACTTTATTTCAAACGAGATTCAGATAAAGTCCGTTAATCGGACTCCATATGAGATATGAAAATGATAGAAAATAAATCTATCTTTTCTTAAGATTTGGAATTGTAAAGCATATGTCAAATGTTTAGATGGAGACAAGTTAGAGCCTAAATTGATAAAGTGCAAATTTATAGGGTATCCAAAAGAAACAGAAGGATATTACTTTTACCATCACAAGAACAAAAGTTGTTCGTGGCTAGGCATGTTGTATTTCATGAGAAAAAATTTATAGGTGATAGAACCAATAAAAGAAATTTTGAACTTAATGAGATTCAAGTTGACTCATAAATTGACCCTTCATTTATGGAACCCTAGGTAGATAGATTATAAAGTGTTATAACTATCCTACAAACACATACACCGAACTCTATAGATAAACAGATTCATCAAGAGTTAAAAAGATATGGTCTTCTTGTCTCTACACATAACGATGTGCCTTCTTAAAGGATGATGAATGTAACACCTATGAAAAAGCAATGTTAGACATCGACTCCAAGAAATGACATAAAGCCATGGAATTCATATGCACTAACTAAGTATGAACTTTGGTTGATTCACTTGAAGGTGTGTTAAACCTATCGAGTGTAAGTAGGTCTTTAAGACAAAGACCGATATAGATGGAAATATACATACGTACAAAGCCAAACTAATGGCAAAAGACCATCGTAAAACATAAAGGATTGATCATGATGAGATCTTTTCACTAGTAGATATGGTTAAATCCATTAGGATTTTACTTGTAATTGATGTATATCATAATTATGTAAAAAGATGTCAAAATTTCCTTCTTTAATGAAAATTTACATGAAGATGTGTACATGACATAACCTAATGGTTTTATCACTAAATAACATGCAAATAGATTTATAAGTTGCAAAGATCTATTTATGGATTTAAGAAATCATCTAGGAGTTGTAATCAAATTTTTGATAAAGCGATAAAAAGTTTGATTTTTTTACAAAATGAAAATGAACTTTGTGTATGTGAAAAGGTTAGTGGGAGCTTAGTAGTATTTATTGTTCTATATATAGATGACATACTACTTCTTAATAATAACATTACCATGTTGCAATTTGTAAAAAAAAATGGCTATCTAAAAATTTCTCCATAAAAAACATGAGAGAGGTAGCTTACGTTTTAGGAATTAGGATCTATAAAGATAGATCACGAAGAATGTTAGTACTATCCCAAAGTACATACATTGATAAAGTACTAAAAAGATTTAGTATGAAAGAATCAAAGAGGGGGACTTCTTCTAATGTTACATATATGAAACTCTCTAAGGTTGAGTACCCTAAAACATAAAGAGAAAAGAAAAAGATGAATCATATTCTTTATGCATTAGCCATAGGATCGATCATGTATACCATGCAATGTATCCGACTTAATGTCTCATATACTTTGAGCATTTGTAATAGATGTCAAGATGATATGGGTGATAAATAATGAATTGATGTAAAGAGCATTATTAAGTACTTAAGAAGAACTAAGAATGTTTTCTTAGTTTATAGAGGAGATGAACTAGTTGTGAAAGGGTTTAGAGATGCGAGCTTTCAAACTAATCATGATAACTTTGAGTCACATTCAAGATTTATTTTTCTATTGAATGGTGGTACTCGTGAGCTAGAAAAGTTCTAAGTAAGAAATAATAGTCAACTTAACAATTGAGGCTGAATACATTACGGTTATAGAAATAATTAAGAAAGTTATATAGATTCATAAGTTTTTATCCGGATCTGTAAGTTGTTCCAAGCATTGTTGATTCCATAATACTTGTATTATGATAACAATAGAGCCATATCATAAGCTAAGGAACCAAGGTCTTATCAATTGTCCAAACGTGTATTACAATGTTATCATCCGATTAGAAATATTATCGAGTCATAGTGATATAAAGATAAACAAGATGCACACCGATGACAATATAGCAGGTCCCTTAACTAAGTCTTTATCACAATAGAAGCATGAAACTTGCATTAAGGACGTGGCTAGTTAGCTTTAGTGCAAGTGGGAGATTGTTTGTATAGGAGTCCAAAATCCAACCTGAATAGATGATTTGAAATATTGTATTATTGTATTTTTATATTAATAAAGAATTATTTCTATTAATTCTTGTTATTTATAGCTTGATAGAATTAGATAGAAGTCCATATGATATTCATTACCTTAATGATTAATCAATAGATATAAGACAAGCACCAATGCACTTAAATTATATCATTAAATATCCCAAGTCTTAATATTATCAAGATTGAAGATTAATAATATACGATAAGACTTATATGTGTTAAGCTCTTGCTATAAGATAGCGATAGGAGATCTCACATCTACTCGGCATGGTGATACCAAAGTAAGCACATTGGTGAATATTGTTAGAGAACATATCTCTAGATTTGACTTACAATGAGAACTTATTTAGTTTAGTTTATGGGTATCTCATATGAAATGAGTACAAGTAGTTCTTTGACTTAAAGTTATCATGGTTATCTCACTAGAGGATTGGTGTATTTTAACATTCATTTTGATAGGCTTAGTAAAAAGTTACATGTAGGCGATTCATTAGGTACATCGGGAATCTAATGGAGATACGTGAATAACGATAAATTTTATAATACACAAGAAGTAATTAGTGGCATGTACAATAGTTACTCCATGCATCCAATTTGAGGAGAGAGATAAACATAAAAAAAAAAGAGAAATAGAAGAGAGACAACAAAAAAATTGAGTGAACATGGAAATCTTCTTATCACTTTTAGTGGATCTGGATATAATTCGATATGTCTATCTCTCTTCTCAAAGTGGGTTCATAGAGTAACTATTGTCCATGCTACTAATTACTCCTTGTGTATTATAAAATTTCTCCGTGGATGACCGAGATATGGCATGTCATTCCTTATATATTAAAGGATTTATCATGTTATACTTTAATGAATGTATACTCGAGAATCTATGGTCATAGTAGAAGTATACCAATAAAGCATTATTATCTTACTTAAGAGCTAAGACATTCGGAGATCAAAAAAAATTTATGTGATGGTAATTAAACAAACATCAAACTAAGTTCGAGATCGTATTATGATAAATTAATATAAAGACCGAATTATATGAAAACCATACTCGTGAAAGGTTATTACGGATTAAGTAATCCTTCTAAATAATTGGGTAGTCATGATGCCTTACTAGAGGTCAATCTTGATTTATATATCAAGAGATAAAAGAAGTGTCAATATATATATTGAAGCCTATTGAGTCACAAACATAAGCTTAACATTGACATTGATAAAGAGAAGCGAAGAATTTAGAAAATTTTTCCTAAATTAGAAATCGAGTTTCTTAAAATAGAAATCATTTTTCTAATTTGGAAATCAATTACCTAATTTGAAAATAAGTTTTCTAAAATAGAAATTATTTTTCTATTTTAGGTTTCCTAAATTGACAACGGTAACTTAGAAAATAATTTCCTAATATGGACCTTCCTAAAATACTTGACCCGAGCTTTTTGGATGGTCCAATTAATTACTGAGTCATTAGGCCAAAGGAATTTGGGCCAACATGCTTAAGTGAAAGCCTACAAGAGGTGTTTTAAGGGGTATTTTTGAGAACTTCAAGTAAAATTTCATTAAACCTACTACGGGGTTTATAAAGATAAAAAAATACATCAAGTCATATAACTCGTAATTAGGGGTGTTCGTTCGGTAATTCGATTACGTTTTGAACTTTTTTGACCGATTTTCAATTAACCGAATTGTCTAAAAAAATAATCGAAAGCGAACCAAATTATTATTCAATTTTGAAATACATCGGTTTTTTATTCGATAATTCGATTTTCACTCGTAATTATCTATACTTTTGATTTTTGAAAGGATCATGCACTTTCGAAAAAATAAATTTAGTATTTGTATTGCGATTTTAGGCTATGTTCCTATATGTATACGTTTTTCAATCTCATTGAACTCTGTCTATTTACTATTATTTTACTACTCCTCAATAGGCATTACTAATATAATATCAATTAATATATATATATATATATATAACTTTTTCTATTTACTATTATTTTACTACTCCTCGATAGGCATTACTAATATAATATCAATTGATATATATAATACGAGATATTATCATTACCATATAAAGTCTAATAATATATAATATATGTTATTGCCTATCGATATCGATAGATAATATCGCCAAATATGTGTTACAATTAAAATATTTTAACAATTCCTTCTAAAAAGAGACGAGCATGCTTTGAAGCTCAAATATAATCGACTTATTTGTCTTTATGAAAGACACTTTTAATTAACTTAACGTAATTAGAACTAATAATTTGGGTAACTTGTTAAACACTACGAGTCATAAGCTAACCTTTACTAATTAAATGGCAATGTTATTTTTGAACAATGAAGAACATTAAAAATTTAAACACTCAACTTTCTTTAGCGCAATTTTAAATCATATGTGTTTACTAAAAAGAGACATACTAATTATTATCAAGGTCCATAAATTAACTAGTTTTCTTTCACATAGAAAAAAAATACTATCTACCGAGGATCCATTGGAGGGCAAGTCCGGTGCCGGCGGCCGCGGTAATTCCAGCTCCAATAGCGTATATTTAAGTTGTTGCGGTTAAAAAGCTCGTAGTTGGACTTTGGGTTGGGTCGGCCGGTCCGCCTCGGGTGTGCACCGGTCGCCTCGTCCCTTCTACCGGTGATGCGCTCCGGCCTTAGCGGCCGGGTCGTGCCTCCGGTGCTTGTTACTTTGGAGAAATTAGAGTGCTCAAAGCAAGCCTACGCTCTGGATACATTAGCATAGGATAACATCATAGGATTTCGATCCTATTGTGTTGGCCTTCGGGATCGGAGTAATGATTAACGGGGACGGTCGGGGGCATTCGTATTTCATAGTCGGAGGTGAAATTCTTGGATTTATGAAAGACGAACAAGCTGCGAAAGCATTTGCCAAGGATGTTTTCATTAATCAAGAACGAAAGTTGGGGGCTCGAAGACGATCGGATACCGTCCTAGTCTCAACCATAAACGATGCCGACCGGGGATTGGCGGATGTTGCTTCTAGGACTCCGCCGGCACCTTATGAGAAATCAAAGTTTTTGGGTTACGGGGGAGTATGGTCGCAAGGCTAAAACTTAAAGGAATTGACGGAAGGGCACCACCGGGAGTGGAGCACAGCGGCTTAATTTGACTCGACACGGGGAAACTTACCGGGTCCGGACATAGTAAGGATTGACGGAGCGAGAGCTCTTTCTTTTTTTTGATTTAAATGTAAGTATATAAATCAAGTAACTTAGCTAGAAGCGGCAAAAGTAGCATATACAAGGCTGTACAAGGAAAAGGGAACATGCTCCCTAAGAACTCTGCGGCTAAAGAGCTAGAGACAAAAGGTTGGCCGGGGAAACATATGTTGAAGTTTCGAGGCCAACCAAGAAACTAACAAGCCTAGTGAGCTGGAACCATATACAAGGCTCAACGACAATCAAAAATGAGGTGAGTGAAAGCCCAATGAGAGCTTAGCGGGGAGCTAAGCCAAAACAAAAGAGAACAAACCGAGCGGTGCATCTAGTAGACCCAGCAAGCGCTAACAAGGAGAAACCGGTTGGAGGCATTAGGTATGCCCGGCGGTAGTCCTATCATGGAAGTGAAGGATCATGTAGAATAGAATGCGAAATCGTCGAAAAATCGTAGCCACGAAGCGGGTTGCCGAGCTGTATCAAAAGAGCGTTGGTTGCGCTCCTCCCAAATAAGATAGGTCGTGAGCCCCGAGGAGACCCTCCGCATCCGAGCAAGCAGTTACGGCGCCTATGGGAGAGGCCTCGCGGAGCGGCGGGGAGGGTGGACATAGCCGCCGAATACCAAGCCAAGAACGAATCGATCCCAAAGAGCGGAGGTCCAAGAGCAAGCAAAGAAGAGGTGAGCGTGGGACTCGAGTTACGTCCGACGGAGGGCACGACGGGGGTCGGAGAGAACAAACGGCGGGCGGTCGATAGTTTTCAATTTGCCGCGCACTTGCAAGCCGGAGGATGAATGAGTGACGCGGCGGCGCCCATGGTTCCCATACGCTCGGGCCCGGTTGGTGGCGCCTCCCGGTGGCGCGGACTGTCATGAGCTAGGTGGGTGAAGCGGCCCAAGTCCTGGGCCTGAAGGTGGCCAAGAACTACGGAAGGGTTTCCAAATTGTTGAAGCGAGAGAATCCCGTAGTGAGAGGATGGATTTCCACATTGGCGAATCCGTGCGATGAGCCGTGGTGTCCCAAACGCAAGTGTCGCGTAAGTAGAAATGGTGAATCCATTGAATCCAAATAGAGTCGGCTTTGCGGTGGATGTTCCAAAGTCTGGTGAGCAAGGAAGCGGGAGTTGAGGATTCGGAAATCACGAAGGCCGAGGCCGCGCTTCCTCCTTGGGGCGACGGAGCGGACGCCATGGAACTAGGGGCCGAGTGGCTTCGTGAATATCACCGGTCCATAAGAAATTTCGGCAAACAGCGATCACTCGGGTCATAACCGGAGCGGGGATCGGGAAGATGCGAGTCGGAGCCGAATAATCCACGAGAGAACGGATTTCGGGAGCTACAGGCGACCGGCGTACGAGAGATGTTTCCCGAGCCACGGCCGAATGGTGCCCTGCAGGCTCCGGAGCGGCGGAAGAGCGGCGGCGGCGGCCGATGCGGGGCGAGGGAACCCCGAGGTAACGAAAGGGAAAAGTACCCTCGGCAAAGCCGGTGGCTTGGAGTAGAGCAAGCTTGTGGCGGTCACGAACCCCTCCAAAATAAATGGAGGATTTGGCGGGTTGATAGAGAGGCCGAGGTGCGGCCGAAATCATGCGGCACTCGAGCCAAACAAAGAGCCGAGGCCTTGTCTCCACGGCTTAGAAGCATAACATCATCTGCAAAGGCTAGGTGTGTAATGCGGTGAGGCTCACACTTAGGATGGAAGCGAGAAATCGGCGGAAGGCTGAAGCACAGTAAGAGCATCGAGAAAAATATTCCATGCACACAAGAAATAGGTAGGGAGAGAGGGGTCACCTTGACGCACCCCGGCTTGACCACGGAAAAACCCAAAGAGGTTGCCATTGATGGCGATGGAGTAAGAGGGGGATTCAACGCAAGTCATCACCCGATTGGTGAAAAGAGGAGGGAAGCCCGAAGCTCCGACGGACGACGCAAAAGGGCCAGCGAACGAGTCGAAAGCTTTTCGGAAATCTACCTTTAGGAGGCACGGTGGGAAGCGCGCTTGCGCCCATACTGTCTAAGAAGTTCTTGGAGCGGATGTATGTTGTCGGTCATCGACGGCCTCCCAGAAGGCGCTTTGCAAGCGGGCTAACGATAGTCGGCAGTGCCGAGCTAGGCGAGAGGAAAGGATCTTTGAAATCACCTTGTAGATGACATTGCGGCAAGAAATCGGACGAAAATCGGATGGAGAAGGAGAATGGGCTGATTTGGGAACCAATGCGATAACAGAGTGATTAATGCGTTTAAGGAGGTGACCCGATTGGAAGAAGTCGGTGATCGTCGCGTAAAAATCGGACCGACAATACCCCGAGCGCGTTTGAAGAACGGCGATGTATACCCATCGGAGCCCGGGGCTTTGTCGTTGCCGATACTAAACAAAGTTTCCTTTATCGGATCGTTGGTAATGGGCGCAAGCAATAGTTCGGAGGTCGAAGGGGCGGCCGGGGACCCATATCAACAGCCAGAGCTAACAGGGGAGTAGTGTCTCTTGTAGACCCAAACAAGCTACGGAAGTAAGCAACAAAAGCGACCCTACTTCGGACGGCGAAGAAGTAACTTCCCCTGTTGGGGTTTGTACGGAGGCGATAAAGTTGTGCTTGTGCCGGTGCCGCATGAGAGTATGAAAGAACTTGCTTGCCCTTATCACTCTCCTCGAGAAACTTACATTTGAGCTTCGTCTAAAAAACATTTTCTCTGCCAACTTTAGACGAGCCAAGGTACGCCGCGAAAGGTTCTCACGCTCCGGAAGAGAGGGATTGTCCCGATCGGCATGGAGAGCACTGCTGGAGATTATCAAGATCGGCGGTAGCCGAGAGACCCGCTCCGATATATGGTCGAAATGAGCCAGAGTTGAGAAGCTTGAGCGGCCATTTCGGATTCTTAAGCTTGCGACGGAAGCGGATACATGGGGCTGCCACCCGCGGAACATTGCCAAAACCGCTCAAGTTGTCGAGAGGAAGTTGTCATGCGGCACCCACATATTGAAAAACTTAAAGCATGTGCGACCGGAGGAAGGCGGGCTGGTCGAGAGTAACCGAAGCCTGAGCATGATCGAGAGAAGGCCCCGGGGGTCGAAAGTGAACCGAGAGGGGATGCTTGAAGTGTAGGCCGGTGGGGGTTAGCTAGGACACGGTCTAGTTTCGATCGGACACGCCCGTTAGTCCGGGTGAAGTGCCTACCCCGTAAGTGAGATCGGTAAGGCCGAGGGTCCAAGCAACGAGAGCGGAAGTCCGATGTCTCGTAGGAGGAGACGTCACCCCCATTGTGCTTATCGAAGGGGAGAGAACGGAGTTAAAATCACCCAAGACGATCCAAGGCCCATGGGTTTCCCAACGACGGAGATGCGCCCAAAGCTCTCGCCGCCGAACAATAGTGTGAAGGCCATAGACAAAAGTCGTATGAAAAACCGATTGGAGGACCGGGCTCTTGAGCTGAACATGAATGCCTTGAGCCGAAGCCGCTAAAACATCAAGTTGGACTGTATCGGGATTCCAAAAAGGACAATGCGGCCATTCAATGTAGCCGAGGCGATAGAAGCGCAACCCCGACTCTTTGAGTGCAGACGATGCAACTGCGAGATTTTGTGAAGGTCGAGCTTCGTCTCCAAAAGTGCACAAACATCAAAACACTCCTTTCTCATGAGGCGGACAACCTCATGCTGTTTTAGGGGACTATTGAGGCCCCTAACATTCCAAGAGAAGATGATCATAGGGCGGGCGACGGAGTGGAGCCCCCTCCTTCTTCGACGAGAGCCTCGGCTTGCGACCACGGGTGGAAGGCTGTTTGAACCCAGTGTGAACCTCATTGGAAAGCTGCTCGGCTCGGATTACCATTGCTTGCCATGTCCCCAGTCGACTCGTACGACTGACCTGCCGAGTCAACGTGCCACTCGTGAGTAACGGAGCCACCCTGCGCGGTCGAGAGTCGATCTCGCTCGGGCCGAACTACCGGCGAGGATGACGGAGTCGGCGGAGAGGAGCCAACCACGTGGCTTGAACCAGCAATATCGGTAGAGCCGGGAAGGCCTACCACGGTGGTAAGGGCACGAGTGGAGGGAGGAGGTGCGGGAGCCTGCGGCCGAAGTAGAGCGAGTTGCGGCTGCCGAAATAACCCGGAGGGAGGTTGGCGACGGCGAGCATTCCGTGAGGCCTTACCCACGGCCTGCGCGGTCACTAACACCCATTCGGCCTCGGAGCACATTGGGTACGTTGCAGCGGGCTGCGGTGCGCTCGGCGCCACCGGGGAGGCTTGCGCTGGCGTAGCCAAAGACGGACTTGCGCTCGGCGCATCGAAGGCGCGGCGACATCGGTAGGCCCCGGGGCAAGGGCGAGGCTAGCGGCTTGGTGTAGGTGTATCGATAGAAACCCGACGGAAAGGCCGGCTTGCATCGACTCAACGGCACCGGAGCCCCGTGATGGGAGGGTGGGCTTGCCCACGGCGCGGCCGTAACGAGGGGTGGTGGGCTTCGGAGTGCGCTTGGCGCAAGTATGAGTCGAGTGCCCCGGAATACGGCAAATTTTGCGGTGAGTGGGGAGAGTCTCATAGATGGCTGGTTGGCGAAGCGTGGAGCCGTTCGGAAGCTCAATTGGGAGACTTCGCGGCAACTCCGCCATGATGTTCGGCTCAACTAAGATCCGGGCATATGATATCCGTTCCATGGAGGTCGTAAGACGATCACATTGAATGGGCCTTCGAGTAGGTCGGCAATCTTGGAAAGACAAAGTAGAGACCAACATTGGAGCAGAAGATTGGGGAGCTTAACCCGGACGGGAACATTTGACATTTCGGCACTAGAGAAGTCGAAGAAGGCTGGCATAGGCTTGAGGAGGAGGGGTCGGCCATAGATCAAATAAGGGCCCCCATTCGGCACGGATAGTTGGGCCTCCGCGAAGCAAACCGATACACTAACCGACCGAGTCATGGACCGATAAAGAGGCCTCACATTTCCAAGTGGTGTCAATAATCGCCTTTAATGCCCGATAGCTCGGGGATTTACCCGCCACATAGCCAATGAGGCATTGTTTCCATATATCACATTGAGGATCATCATCGAGAAGTTTGCATGATTATGAAGCGGTGATAGTACTAAAATGCGTAAGCTTAGGGCAAGCGACGAGTGCTATGGTTACTAGCAAAGAGAGCCCTCCATTTTGCGGGAGGGGGTTCGGATGTACACGGCTTTGCGAGAGGTAGCAAGAGGAGGCTGCCGAAGGCTTCCGGAGGTGTCCGAGGCGGAGGAGGAACAAGAGCCGGGCGGGGAGACGGGAGGGGCGGAGGAGGGTCCGCGAGCATACCCACGAGCGGGAGCCATGGGGCCGGACTAGCTATCCCCTTGGGCGGGAAGTCGAAAATTTGAAATATTGAGGGGGAAGCCATGGGCACAGGCGCGAGCTGGACCCGGGGCGGGGGGCGGCGGCTCCGAGGGCCGATGAGTGCGGTGGGGCCGACTCTGCTGCAGTGACCGATTGCCGACGGGACGACAACAAGGCTGGTCGACAGTAGGACGATGGCTTGGGCGGGAGAAACGGATTTGAAATGCGTGGGGCGGGAAGCCGAATGGTGCGGCGGATCCGAGTCATCCTCCATGCCGACGGAATCGGGAGCTATCTCCCCCTCACTAGAGCGGTCTTCAAAGGGCGGGTAGTCGGGGAAAGCGAGAGGAACTGCGGCGTGAGCTCCGAGCTGTCTCTGGCCGGGCCCGGTCTGCTACTCGTGAACAAGGTCGGTGGAAGAAGGATGGGAGGGAGCACCGGACGGGGCGCCAAAGCCGAGATTGGAGGCGGCGGACGGTGTCGCCCAGTGTGGGGGGAGGTTTTAGTGGCGGTTACGCTTTTTCTTGGCCATGGAGTTGTTGGCGGAAATG